>JAUKPQ010035216.1:0-35524 GCA_032273045.1 Chloridella minuta | reverse complement strand
GATGAAATTTATGTAAAAGAAGCATACGGATTTTACGCATTTCCGAAATCATACATAGATGCTCACGATGTGCTTTACGTTACAGATGAAAAATTACCAACCCCAGAAAATATGAAAATGGCTGATGGCGGAAAAGTAACTTTCAAAAAAAAATCAAGCGCAATAGCCAAGAAATTTGTTGGAAAACGTGTTGAACCAAAATACCAAAAAGAATACGGAAAAGTTTACTCTAAAAAGGAAGCAAGTGAAGTAGGAAATAAAATTGTAGGTAGTATGGTAGCTGGAGAAAAAATGAAAAAAGGCGGTATTGCCAATAGAGGTGGTATTATGCTATTAGCTAAACAGATACGAAAAGAAAACGAAAGCTGGAAAGATGCTTTAAAAAGAGCAGGTGAGGAATTGAAAAAATAAATTTTATGATTTAATTTCAATCAAAAAGGGCGGTATTTATTTACCGTCCTTTTTTTGTTTATATAAAAATTATCAATAAAAACCTAATCTAAATGCCTTGATATTTAATAAATTATTATATTTGCTAATTAATACTTAAACAATAAATAAATCACTATGGAAAAAATTAATGAGTTATTAGGCAAATTAAACAATAGAGTAACATCTAACATCGCAAAAAGATTAGATGGGCTAAAAAAATTAAATGAAAAAGTAGCTTTAGCTGAACAAGAGCATTTGGATAACCCAACTAATGAGTCGGAAGAATCATTAGAAGATATTAAGGTATATGTTTCCGAAGTAACGGATGATTTGGTTGGCGATTTAGAGGATTTATTAAAATCTAAAAAAAATCAAATTGCCGAAAAAGAGGCTCAAGAAAAAGAGGCTAAAGAAAAAGAGGCTCAAGAAAAAGAATCTGAACAAAAACTTCCAGTTGTTGAAGAAAAGAAAAAGGGATTTGGAATATTTGGATTAATTACTGGAGTTGTTTTACTTGTAGCATCTGTCGGGGTAATTAATGTAATGAAAAACAATAAATAGTGGACACAAGAAAAAAAATAATTTTAGGTATTAGTTTTATTGTAATTGCAATAGGCGGATTTGCGCTTACTAAATACCTCACAAGGAATACCAAACATTACAAGTACAATACAATAATATTGCCCAAAGAGGACATCAAACCAATGTCCTCCGAGGATGTAGAATAAAAATATATGGGAACATTTACAAAATTAGACGATTTTAATATTTCAGATTTACCGTATAAATATGTTAACGGCAAAGAGGACTATTCTTTACCTAGTGTAAAACAAGGAAATATAAAAACGCTTGAAAGTATTAAAAGCAATTACGGGGATTCTATAAAAAAATGGTCAGACATTTTTGAATTAGGAGAGCCTTTGCTATCATCGTTTATAGCAGTTGAAAGTTCTGGAAAAATGGTTGGAAGAAATGGTGCTGGGGCAGTTGGCTTAACACAAGTTACTTCCGTACTAATAAGAGAGTCTATTTCTAAATTCAAAACAATCACAAAGGTTGATTTACCCAAAGAGGCTTTAACTTCTATAAAATTAAAAACACCTTTTTTAATTCCTCTAACCCCTAATAATCAAGAACTGTCATCTGCAAATATTTCTAAATTGGAATCTTTGTTGAAAACAGATAGTGATTTCAATATTTTAATGGGGGCAATAGGTTTAAGATGGGGATTAGAAATTACAAAAGCTTCTGGAAAGACTTATTTGCAAAAAGGAATAATTGCTTACAATCAAAGTGCGTATGGCGACATTTCTAGGTATAAAAATAAAGAAGTGAAAACCATAACGCTGTTTAAAGATAAAGGTATCCCAAAAGAAACTAGAAATTATTTAGTTAAGATTTTAGGAATAGATGGATTCTTAGAGCTTTATGCAAAACAAAATATATAAAAAATGGTTCAATTTACGATTGTCAACGAAAGTTTAAAAATAATAGACGATACTAAAACAGTTGTTTTTATCGCTAAAAAGGATGTATTTGCCATTAGCCAATCTTTATATCAAGTGGAGCCAATTGCGGATATTTACAACTTAAACTTAGGCTATCTAGGCTTGGTTTTCACTAGAAAGCTATCTGAATGTCTTGACCCTGACGGAGATGTTTTTACAGTAGATTCTTTTATCTTATTCGTAGAGACCTATCTGGGTTTTGAGACGGGCGTAATCCCTCAAACTATAACGGTTGTACTTAATTATTCATATTTACCCGACCCTACAACAGTTTCGGGAGAGTTTTATTGGTGTGAAGAAGTAGACGGAATTTACCCAATAGGACTTTACTACAGCGATGGAGTTGCATGGCAATATCCTAGTGGCGGAGGTGGCAGTCAAAATCTTCAGCAGGTTGTAAACGTAGGGAATGGCATTTCTAATTTTGGTGGTATTGGAACTGCGTCCATGCAATCAACAAACTTTGTAAATAACAGAACTCTTTACTTAAATAATGATTCTTTTCCAACTATTAAGCTTGAAGATAATTTAGATGGCACTCACTATTCAATATTTGACATAGATACGCTAAATTTAAGTGGCGTTGTTTATAATTGGAGTAATATTGTTGCACAAGATTTACAATCCGTCACTGACAATGGAGATAGTACTACTAATTCAATAGAAGCAAGCTCATTCATAAAAACTGGCGGTACTTCTTCTGAAATATTAATGGCAGACGGCTCTATTATTACTGCTGGTGCTAATATAGCAATATCAGCAGGACAAATATCTGCTCTTGGGAGAGGTGGTGGAAGCTCTGTGTTTTATTATTTGAATGGCGGTACAACATCAACTGTTCCTACATATTACCAAATGAGTAATACGGTAGTTATAGGTACTGGCGTTGATTTTACTCTTAATGGAAATGGTCTAATAACTCAATGGCTTACCGATGTAGGAAATCCAAATAGATTAGAAATACCTTCTGGTGTTTGGAACTTTGAAATATATTTTAGTGCATCAAATAATACTGGAACTCCAAAATTTTATGTTGAACTATTAAAATATAACGGAAGTACATTTACTACAATTTCAGACAATTCAGCTAGTCCTGAAGGTATAAGTAATGGCACTAATATTGATTTATATTTAACATCAATAGCTATTCCTCAGACAGTATTGTTGTCTACTGATAGATTAGCTTTAAGATTTTATATAGTAAATAGTACTAATGGTCGTACAATTACGATGCACACACAAGATTCTCATATTTGTCAAGTTATTACAAATTTTTCTAGTGGTATAACTGCATTGAATGGATTGACTGTAACAACTCAAAATTTTGCAACTAGCACAAGTGGGAGTGATTTTAATATAGTTTCTGCTGTAAACACACATACGTTTAATATGCCAAGTGCAAGCGCAACGGCAAGAGGTGTAATTACAACTGGTTCGCAAACTATTGCGGGTACTAAAACATTTAGTTCAAATATTTTAATGCCTGCCGTTGGTACACCGTTAATTCTAAGTGTTGGTTCAGGGGGAGTTATTGAGGGATTACCAATAGCCACTTATCCAAGTCTAACTGAATTAAGTTATGTCAAAGGTGTAACGAGCGCTATTCAAACACAATTAAATTATGATGCTTCAGCAACACAAAGGGGAGCTGTTACAACAACATCACAAACATTTGCTGGAGTAAAAACATTCACTGCTGGAATAGTAGTATCAGCACAAATTGCAAATACAATAGCTTCATTTGACGGTTCTAAAAATTTACTTAGCTTATCAACTTCAACATACCCAAGTCTAACTGAATTGAGTTATGTAAAAGGTGTGACAAGTGCTATTCAAACGCAGATTGATTCTAAGCAATTCGGAACAATTATAGTTACTTCTGGAACATCATTTACAACACCTTCAAATATTACAACTTCAACAATATTTATAATTGAAATAGTTGGTGCTGGTGGAGGTGGTGGCGGTTCGCCAAATACTAATCTTGCTCAAGGTTCGTCAGGTGGTGGTGGCGGATATGTTTATAAAAAAATAACTGGATTGACTGCAAGTACAACCTACACTTGTGCGATTGGTACGGGAGGTAGTGCTGGTGCATTTGCTAGTAATGGAACTGCTGGAGGAAATACTACATTAACTATTGGGGCTGTAACTTATACAGCATCAGGGGGTGGATTAGGTATAGGTGCAGTTTCATCTGCTGGTGGTGCTGGCGGTACGGGAACAAATGGAGATATAAATATTACTGGTCAAAATGGAGGTAGTGTTGGTACTGCCACTGTAACAAATCAAGCAGGAGGCGGAAATAGTCCAAAAGGTTGGGGATTAGGTGGACAAACTCCAAATGCTAATGCCAACGGTGTAGCTGGAACTGGTTATGGAGGTGGAGGTTCATCAGGACATGGAAATACTGGTGCTCCTACTGGTGGCGCAGGTGCAAATGGAATAATTTATTGTACATATTATAATTAAAAAAAATGGAAAAATTTATATTGGAAAACTACTTATTTGGTGCAGAAACGCCAATAAAAAAATTAGAGGATGGAACCTATGATACAGATATTCCATTACCTATAATTCCAGATGGAGATATTGCTTATTATGTAACTGTAAATTTATGGATAAAATCTAATAATCAAATATTTGGTGATTTTCAGCATATACTAAGAATTGTTTCTTTAAACTCAATGACTGGTTTTGAAGTAGATGCTCAAAGAGAGTTGGCGATTCAAGACTACATGACCCAAATAAACGCATAATGGCTTATAAAATATTACCATATTCTTTCGAACAAGCGAGAAAGCTTAATGTAACAATTAAGCCTTCGACTAATATTTTGAAAAAAATTGATGTTTTTAAGAAAGGTAATAAATTAGCCAGTATAGGTGCAAGGGGTATGAACGATTACCCTACTTATATGGAAAAAGAAAAAAAAGGATACTACGAAAAAGGGTATGCTAATAAAAGACGAAAATTGTATAAAGAAAGACATCAAAAAGACCGACACGTTGTTGGTAGCGCTGGATATTATGCAGATAAAATATTATGGTAAATGGCATTAGTATATGAAGATAGAGTACCCGCATCATATAGGGTAGCGTTTATTGATAAGGTTAAATCCATATCAAGTAAATTGGGCATAGACCCAAATTGGCTTATGGCTATTATGCAGTTTGAGAGCGCAAATACGTTTTCAGCTAGTATAACTAATCCGATAGGTGCGGTTGGATTGATTCAATTCATGCCAGCAACAGCAAAAGGACTTGGAACCACGTCCTCCGAATTAAAAAAAATGACGGCTGTTCAGCAGTTAGATTATGTGTACAAATACTTTTTACCCCACAGAGGAAAATTAAAAAATTATATCGACACATACTTTGCAGTTTTCTTTCCTTTGGCAATCGGAAAAGATGATAATTGGGTCATTCAAGCGACAGGAATTTCGCCATCAATAATAGCGAAGCAAAACCCAGCTTTTGACACTAATAAAGATGGTAAGGTTCAAGTATGGGAGGTAAAAAAGGTAATGCTTCAAAGATTACCTAGTCAATGGCTAAGCAATGGTAGCTTTTCATTAGCGGTTAAGTCTTATTCAAATTATTTTATATTTGGATTATTGGCAATTATTGGGGGGCTATATATTTATAAAAAATTAAAAAAATAATTATGTTAGAACAAGCGGGAGAAAAAGAAGAGATTAAAAAAGAGGTGAATACGGAATTGCATAAGCATTTATCGACTATATTTGTCATTGTAGGCATTGTGTCCTTTAGTTTAGGAGCGATTGTGAATTGGTACACAATAAAAAGATTAACAGCAGGAGGGCAATCGTGAAAATAGAAGGTAAAATAATTGATTCAAAAGGAGAGCCACTAGCATTGGCTAATATTACTATTCAGGATGGTATCCGTGCTAAAAAGCTAGGGGTTTCCGCTGACTTGGACGGTAATTTCACACTAGAGAATGATGTTATAGAGCCAAACTCTATCTTTATGATTAGTTATATTGGTTTCGAGCCAAAACTTCTTAAAGCAAGCGAATTAAGCGGTAAAGATATACAGCTTTTTGATTCGATAGAACAATTGGAAGAAGTTGTCATAACTGGCAGACCTAAACCAATTATTAAAATACCAGAAAAAATAAATTTTAAACAAAATTTAACAAAACACAAATACATTTACGCAGGGATAGGAGCCTTGGCAGGAATATTATTAATAGTAAAATCAATAAAAAAATAAAATGGAAGGACAAGCACCAGAGGTAACGGTAGCACCAATAGTTGCGCCAGCACCAGTAGCTACGACAGTAGCACCAGCACCGCAATCGGTAGCTCCACCACAATCATTAGAACAAGGGGGAGTATTTGAAGGCAGAACAAATTCAAAATGGAAAATGGTTGACATTTTTATTATGTCGCTTTGGATTATAGTACCTATATACGGTATTATTTACTACAGAAAAGCAATAAAGAAATTGGAAGAACAGCCAACCGCTGAGGAATTTGACAATATGATTGAGGATGTAGAAGAAGTTAAGTACAACGTAAAAAAAGTACTTGGTGGTAAATATAGAAATACATAGGTTATGGTAACTACAATACAACCATCTCAGTTTAAAACTGTAACAGAATCAGAGCCAGTTTCGGATTTAAAATATTATACAAGTGCTAATTTTTTAAAAAGCGCAAGTGTTTCAGTTATTCCAGTTGTTTTAATTGGGGCATATTGTTATCATAAAAAATATAGTTTATTAAAAAGTGCTTTATTAGTTTCTATACCTATTGTTGCTATAACTGGATTGCAATATTTAGGAATGGGCGGAGGTAAAAATAAGTATTGGGGTATTTTTGCTCCACCTAGCATAAGGGCAAATTATAATGCAAAATTAAGGGAGATAGAAAAAAGTACTGGTGTACCGCAAAAAAGCTATAAATAAACCATAAAAAATTTAAAAAGTAAATTATGGCAACTATAAAAGATAAATGCTACAAAGCTGTAAAAGCTATTTACGATGTTTTTCCTTCGGCAAGAGCATCACAAGCCATTGCTAAATGTAGAAAAAAATCAGGTATAGTTAAAAAGACACAAGAAGGCTCAAGCATAAAGAGGTGGGAAGCAGAGAAATGGGTTGATACTATTAGTGGTAAACCTTGTGGAGATGGCGGTGAAAAGGAATATTGTAGACCTACAAAAAAAGTTTCTTCAAAAACACCTAAAACCATAAAAGAAATTAGCAAAACAAAACTTGAAGCTAAGCAAAAAGAAAAGTTAAAGGTAGGGATGGGAAAAAGAGTAAAAAAAATTTAAAAAGTAAAAAAATAAGATTATGGAACCAATAGATAAAAAAAAACAAGAAGTTTTAAGTCAAACATTATTAGATTATAGAAATAGTTTACCAACTGACATTTATAATAATAATGAAATTACAGAACAAGATTTAATACAATTAGAAAATATTAAAAAACAAAAAATTGTTGTAACACAGCCTTTTTCAAATCCAAAATTGCTTACTTTATATAAAGTAGGAGATATTTTGGAAGTTAAAACTTTTCCTAATACAAGAGACAGCGAACCGCCTAGTTTTTTAGTAATAGATGAAAAATTAGGTTTTCCTAAATATGGATTTGGAGGTAGAGGTTCTACTCCTTTTTTTGAGTTGTACGAAGAAAAAGAAAAAAACGAATCCTTTGTACAAAAACACAAAAATCATTTGCTAATAGCACTAGCTTTAGTAGCAGGCTATTTCGCATACAAAAAATTTAAAAAGTAAAAAACCAAGATGGAACTTAACAACATTACCTATGGAAATCCTACAATCGAACAGAAGCAATCAATAGATGCTGAATGTTTGGTCGATGAATTATTTATCAAATTAAAAGAAAATGTTTGCCCTTCCAATGATTCTGAAATGGTCAAAGATGAGCTTAACGAAATAGTAGATTGTCTTAAATCTATGGCTGTTGAAGACAATGCTACTTATTTAAAAAGGTACAAAGCTTACGATAGGAATTTATTGCAAGTAATCAACACTACATTCAAGCAAAAATCAATAGACGTAGAAAGTCTTTCGAAAAACATAGTAGAGGACATACAGACTTTAATTTACAAGCTAAAGTATTATTACAATAGACCAAGACCAAGGCAACTAGCCGACTATTACAAATTAAAGCTATTTCCATACAAAAGTTTTTCCGCTGATACGCCATCATTCCCAGCAGGACATACGGTTGAAGCGTATGTTATCCTAAACGTAATTGCAAATAAATATCCATCTCATTATACTTTCTGTAAAGAAATGATTGAAGATATAGCTTACAGCAGAGTTTACATGGGTGAACACTTTGCTTCCGACAACGATTTTGCAAGAACTGTCGGTAAGGAAATATTGAAGCACAAAGCATTTACTGAAAAATACGAGATATAATGAAACATGAAGAATTTGACTTACAATTAGCAGTTTCAAAATACTTGTCGCACCAATATCCAAATGTTCTTTTTATTTCGGATACTATTGCGAACTTGAAACTAACACCAATGCAAGCTGGTAGAAATAAAAAGATTCAAAAATCTGGATTTAAAACGCCTGATTTACTTCTTCTCGAACCTAGAAATGGATTTAGTGGATTATTTATTGAATTGAAGTTAGAAACCCCGTTTAAGAAAGACGGAAATATAAAAGCTAGCGCAAAAGACCATCTAAAAGGACAAATGGAATCAATAGAGATGTTAAATGCTAAAAACTATAAATCATGCTTCAGTTGGGGATTCGAAATGACAAAAAATATAATAGATGATTACTTAAAAAAATAACAACAATGAACCAAGAAACAACAAAAATTACGGATGCTTCCCGTATATTACAGCAGGTAGACAAAACCTTAAATGTAATAGGCACGGAAAAACTACTTGAAATTTTAATTTATTCAAGAAAAAACAACATTCAAATTACCGAACAGCAAGTTAAATATTCCGAGCAAATAATTCAGATTACTTGTGACGAGTTTGGAATTAGCTTGCTAGAGTTTTATTCTTCTAAAAGAAAAAATAATAGGCGAAATGCAATAGGTGTTTGCGCTCTATTTTTACAAGATGAGGTAGGACTAGATAACTCTAACATATCTTACATTCTTAAAAAACCAGAGAATCTTACTTCCATTTACAAAAATGAAATAGTATCTTTGAATCCAAGTCATAAGGTAGATACATTAACACTAGAAAAAATTAAAAACATTAAAGAAAAACTTAACAAATTAAAAGATGGACTATAACCAAGAAACAGAAGAAATTTACGCAGAAGTAGTAGAAACAGTTGATAATGATTTTTCTCCGCTAGATGCGCCCGTAAAACAGCGTAGCTATACACAACATAAGATGGATGCTCATCAGGTAATGCCAGAACTAGACGAGCCTACTTTCGAAGCTCCCTCCTATACTGATTTTGACGAGCCTTCTGAAAAAGAAAAAGAACCAGCCAAGCCTTTCAACGAAGCTTATTCCGAGTTGGATGGTAAAGAAAAAACAATGGGTGCTGAAATGATGGCTGAAATGACACTAGACCTATATGAAAAGGGTTGTGGATTTTTAGGCAAAATACCAGAAATTAGTGAAGGCAAATTAGATAGGCTTATTGCCGAAGGAGAAATCGATGCTGATATTAAGCTTCCAACTGAAAATGGAGAAATTCCAATTAAAGACTTTGCCGTTGAGTACAATGAAAGCATTAAAGAAGCTTTCGAGGTTAGTGACGAATTTAAAGAAAAGGTAAAACCACCATTGATTCGCGTATTCAAAAAACGTGGTGTAGGAATGACTGACGAGCAATTGTTGGCTTACTATTTTGTTACGGATTTAGGAACAAAGGGAGTGCAGGCATTTATGCTAAAAAAGACCGCTAACAGCATATTGGATAGCTTAAAAGAAAACACTCTTGCAATTAGGGAGAGCAATGCACAAAGAGCAACACCAGAAAATCCAACTCCCCCAGCATCGGAAATAAATTTTAATCCAATCAATACAACAGCTACAAATTCAGAGCCTTCGCAGGATGATTACGTTGAGGTTACTGTTATGGATAAGCCAAAAGTGAAAACAAAACCTATGACCGACATGGAAAAGCAAGTTATGAACTTTGCCGAGCCTGAAGAAGAGGGTGTTTACTCTATTTTGAGCGACAAGGGTGGCTTTAAAGATGAGTATGTAGCTCCAAGCGGTATGCCGACTTTTGGAGATGCTAAAATACTAGCAGACTTGGAAAGAATGAGCAACGAACCAGTTAAGCCAGTAAGAAAAACTAAAGCTAATTCTGGAGCCAAAAAACCAAGAACACCAAGAAGTAAAAAATAATGGAAGAAAGAGAACCGAGATTAGGAGTAGCGGTTGGGCGAAAAGGCTGTGGAAAAACTTATCAAACTACAAAAATGATTGATAGATATGTATTAGGCAACCCAACAAAAGGCGTTATACCTCGTAGAGTATTAATTTTTGATGCAAATGATGAATTTGAAACTGTTAAAGCGTTAAAATTATCGGATGTTATGCGATTTTCAGCACACCCTACTGTAGAGGCAAGAAGGATTCGACCATTTCTCGATAATGGAAAACGTATGACCATTAACGATTTACAAGATACGCTATTTAAAATTTTAAATGATTTTAGAGGCGGTTTATTACTAATCGAAGATGTTAATAGATACGTGTCGGATTATCTGCCGAATGACCTTGTAGGTGCTATTTGCACAAATCGTCATTCGGATTTAGATATTATTTTACACTTTCAATCAGTCGGTAGAATATCTCCAAAAATTTGGCAAAACTTAAATTTCTTGAGATTTCACAAAAATACAGATAGTGTTGATAAACACCGAAACAAATTTGAAGATAAATATGAAATGCTTAAATTAGTTGAAAACTATACTAATAATGAATATCATAATTTTAATAATCAAAGATTCTTTTGCTACGTGGACATTGATGATGAAAAGATTAAAGGTGTTGACCGAAAAAAATTTGAATCAATAGTCGAGCAATACATTTCCGAAAATTATAAAAAGTTAATTACCCCTATGTTGCAAAAAAGGGATTTAGGTAAAGGCACAAAGGTTCACACACCAGAAAGTGCGGTTAGATACCATAAAGACAGAATAATTAAGTACTATTTAGATTAAACATTAAGCCAACTAATTTAAGTTGGCTTTTTTATTTTTTACATATTCGTTATAACAATCATTTGCCTCTTCTAAAGTATTGTAAGTTCCTAATCCAATATTTTTACCATCACAATAATATCTAACTCTAAATTTATTTCCACTTATAGAAACACCCTTCGCTTTTGTTTGGCTTTCATATTGATTAATTAAATGGTCAAATGGTTTGTTTTGTTTAGATAGCCCCAATGCTTTCAAATAAACCCATCCAGCTTCTTCTTGTGTGTCATAATTTCCAAGACTATAAAATTTACCTTTATGATTTATTCTTGCTTGAAACCTTTTTTTATTTTTACATACACCAGTAAATCCATTTTCATTAAACCTTTCTCTAATTAAATGAGTAATATCTTTGCTTTGCTTAATTAATGAAACTGCTTCTTGATATTTTTCAGACGCTAATTCTGGAGAATAAAAATAACCTAAATTAACAATTTTACCATTAAATTGAATTACTGCTTGAAATTTACCATCTCTTTCATTAACTCCAGTATAACCAGTTTTGTTTGAGCTATCCTTAGTACTATTTTCTCGTGGCGTAATTAATTGCAAATTAATCGGTCTATTATCTTTTTGAATATTATTTTTGTGGTCAATATGAATTTTATATCTATTTGATTTGTGATTTAAAAAAGTAACTGCGATTAAATGATGTGTCAGAAAACATTCCTTTTTTAAATTAAAATATAGGTTAACCTGTAAATATTTTCCGCTAATTGTTTGTTTTAATATTTTTTCTTTTTTCAAGAAAACACTTTTATTTGATGAATGATTTCTAATTTTAGACAACGCTTTAATCCTGCCTAAATCACTTGCCTGATATAATCCCTCGTAATTAGGAATATCTTTCCATTGCTCAACGCAATTAATCCCATTATCATCTGTATAGACAATATCTTCTAAACTTAAATTTTTGTAATGTTCCATAAAAGTAAAAACCCGAAAGTCAATAGGTGGAAGTCTATATCTTAACGGGAATTTAATTAATTTTTTATTTCGGCTTCCACTCCGACAACACAAATATAAAAAAAAATATTATCTTTACAATAAATAATCAATTTTTTAATCAAAAAAATTTATTTAAAATGAGTAGAAAAGAGTACATAGATGCGTTAGTATCTAAATGGATTAGCAGGAAGCTGATAGTTTTTGCAGTAGCATCAACTGGGCTTTTTATGAAATCAATTGAAAGCGGAGACTGGGTAATAATTGCCGTTACCTATATGTCAGTAGAAGGGGCAATAAACATAGTAGAAAAAATTTATAAAGCAAAAGCAAATGGACAAGGTAACATCGGATAGGATAGCAAAACTGCATCCTTCCGTAAGAGAAGAAATGACCAAAATAATCAATGAATGTAATGATTCATTAAAGGGGAGGTCACAAGTTAGAATATCGCAAGGTTTAAGAACCTTTGCCGAGCAAGATGCTCTTTACAAGAAAAGACCAAAAGTAACTAATGCAAAAGGTGGTCAATCAATACATAATTTTGGTTTTGCCGTAGATGTTGTATTGATAATTGATGGTAAAACAGCAAGTTGGGATACTCATAAAGATTGGGATAACGATGGTATAGCTGATTGGGATGAATGTGTAAAAGTATTTGCGAAACACGGTTGGAATTGGGGCGGAAATTGGACTTCTTTTAAAGATATGCCTCATTTCGATAAAATAGGATTTAACAATTGGAGGGTATTAATCAACAAAGAGCGTAACTCAGAAGGGTACGTTATAGTTTAACATTTCAAACATGACAATAAACACATTTAACAAACAGAAGTTCCTAATCACATTATTAGCATTGGGGCTATTAATAATTGCATCATCACTTTTTTCAAAGTGCGAAAGCGAAAGAGTTCAATTAGCGAACATAAATGCTTTGAACAAAGAGAATAATTTTTACAATCTGAAAAATGGGCAATTAGTTACAAGCGTTGAGGTTTTGTCCTATGATAAAGCACAGCTAAAAAATTCGATACTATTAAAGGACAAGAGGATAAAAGAGCTTGTCGATAAGTTTAATAAGGTAAAGAGCATAACTAGATACATTGCCGTTACTAAATTTGATACAATAGAACTTAGGTATAAAGATACTATACCTTGTGTATTTGAGAGAAATGATAGCGTATTAAAGGAGTGGTATCATATAGCTTATAAGTCAACCCAAAAAGGAATTTCAATAACCGAACTGTCAATACCAGATAGCGTAATTTTAGTTAGCGGGATTAAAAGAAAATGGTTTTTAGGAAAGCAAACTCAGACTACTGATATAACACACGCAAACCCATTCGTGCAAACTAATACTATTCAGCACATAGAAGTAGTTAATCCTAAAAAATGGTACGATACTAATTTGTTTAAGATTGGAATAGGTTTTATAGGAGGAGTGCTAATAACTAGATAAATCTAAACATAAGCCTTATTCGCTATAATGAGCCATCGGAAACGGTGGTTTTTTTATGCTTTGTAAATTAAAAAAAACTCTTGTGAAAAAATTATTTCAGTTTATTTGTAAGTAAATGCCTTGATAAACATTGGATTTAATATAATTTTGAATTGTTATTATATCTGAATATAATAATTATTTAAAATAAGTTTAGTTAAAGTCATTCTGTAATGAAAAACGAAGTTGTATCAATTGCAAAAACATTAGTCATCGTAATCGGTGGAGTTTTAATAGCTAATTGGGTAGATAGAAAATATTTATCTTCTAAGATTAGCTTGCCAAACGAAAAAAAAGAGTAGAAAAAAATATTTAAAAATTACAAAAAACAAAAAAAATGTCAGTAAGAAATTATTTAGCAAGAGCGCAAAGAAGCGCAATGGAGAATTTCTCTAATGCAGACGGATTTATCGATAGTGATTTATCATTCACTGGAGACGATTTCTTCAATGCAGGAGGAACCTCAATGGGTCAGCAGGCTCAAACATCTCAACCATACATCATAGATATTACATCTACGTCTGGTTCAGCAGTAACAAACTTTGAAGTACTTGGTTCTTACCAATACATCAACAATGCAGGTTTCAATGCAAATGGAAGTTTAGTAATTGGTTCAGTAACAATTAGTTCTGGTATTTCCGATATTTCTTATAGAGAAATGTTGTACCAATTTATGAATAACCCATATTCTGTTGGTTTAACCTACATTCAATCAGCTACCGCCAATCAAGTATTGGAAACTCTTTCTGTTAACACGAAAGACGCAAATGGTAACTTGGCTCAAAAGACTTTAGTTCCAACTATTGACCCTTATCAGCAACAAACTACAATCATTGCAATGAAATATGCTTACCGTATTGATGGTTTCACAAAAATCATCATCCGTCAAGTTCTTGCAAATGCAACTGTAAAACTTTACTTCTACCCAGCAGACAACATAAACCTTGCTCGTGCTTTAGGTGGACAATCAGTTAGCAGACAATTTGGTACGCCTCCAGTTACTAATGGACAAACCATTAGAATTGCACAATAATTTATGTTATTGAGGTAAATCAAATTAATGTATAATAAAAGAGAGCAAGTCTGATTTAGTCAACTTGCTCTTTTTTGCTTAAAAACACAAACTATGTCAGATTATAATGATATTGCAACAAGGAATCCGCAGGGAGCCGTAGCGGTTATATCTTCATTTGGATATGAAATAACAGACCGAAGCAATTTAGGTCAAAGTCTAAACGAATTGATAGCACAAGAGGGTGAGCCAGCTTTGAGAAAGGTAATGGAAATACATCCTGACAAGGATATTATTTTGGAATTATTTTCTAAAGAAACATCGGTTCCAGAAAAAAAAGAATGTGGTTGTTCTTCATGTAGTAAAAAACATGAGGCAAGACACGAAGAAAAATATGAGCATTATATGAACGCTAGTGGAAGCGGTGTAGCGGTGAGTAGCCCTCCTAGCGCTTCAAACTCTAACATTCTAGCGCATCAAACAAACGCTATATTAGTTGTTGCTAGTTTATTCATAGCAACTGTTTTAATTTTAAAAAATAAATAAAATGGAAGAACAAGTAAATTTAGGAGCAAGTATAATTATAAGTGCCATAAATAATAATAGAGAGCAAGTTACAAACTTACTTTTAAAAAATGGTGTACAAGCACCCGATAATTTAAGCGACTATCAGTTAGCTCAAGTTGTAACTGAACTTTTAAAAGTTTCAAAAAACTTTAAAAAAGAGTTCTTATCTTTTGTAAGTCATCCGAGCAACATAGAAACTATGGTTGCAATGAGTGGATATAGTAATGCAAGCGGTACTTTTTCAGATATGTTTAGCGTATCTCCAAGTCCTTTTAGCACTAATATTTTTTCAACAAATTCAACTACAGCTACTACGCCTACCACAGCTAGTACGGTTAGTACAGCACCTAAAACTGGATTTACATTAGATAAAGCACTTAATATTTTTGGTCAATCTCTAAATGCTTACTTGCAATTAGATACCAATGCAACAAATAGAGCTTTAGCAAATGCCTCTGTTGTAAATGCGCAAAGTGGTGGAGTTATTCCAGAGGAACAAATTGCAGATGTTTCTAAAAAATCCAACACTACTCTTTATGTGGTTTTGGCAATTTTGGGAGTTGTAGTAATTGGAGGTGGAATATGGTATGCAGTTAAAAATAAAAACTCTTAATTATGGGATTCTTTTCATCGGATGCGGGTCAAAGTACCATAGGTAGCGGAGTGAACGCTTTATTAGGCTTAGGAACTTCAGCTTTTCAAGCTAATCAACAAGCTCAATTATTAAAAGGTCAGGCTAATTTATCTGCTCAACAAGCTAAAGATGCTTTGGCTTTAGAGCAAGAGAGAACTCATCAAATAGAGTTACAACTACAAGGCGCACAAGCTAAACCATCTGGAAGCAAAACTCTTTATATCGCATTAGCGGTTGGAGGAGTAGTTATTTTGGGGGGTATTATTTTTGCCGTAACTAGAAAGTAAAAAAAAATGGAAGAGGTAAAAGATTATATGGCGGATGTTAAAAGCATTGTAAATAAAGACAAGAGAGACATTCTATTGCATACTTCAAAAGCTTCTGTAAACGGAGCCGTTACTGGTCTTGTACTAGGATTAATGATAGGACACTACAAAGACAAAAATGTTTATGTAAGCGGTCTTATTGGAGCTATTGTTGGCGGTATAGCAACCGCAATTATCGTAACTAAAAAATAAAAAAAATGGACAATAAAAAAATTATTATGGGAGTTGGAGCAGTTGCTCTATTAGGTGTAGTTTACTACATGATGAAAAAAAAGAAAACTGCTTCCGATAGCAATGTTGTAAATGTAGCTCCGACAAACGTAAGTGTAGCTAACGTACCTGCTTATACAATACAATGGAAAGAAGACCCTACTAATGCTGTTTTTCTAGTTATAAAGGGTACAAAATATGGTTTTATGAGTCCAAAAGCATTTGATGCTTATGGTCGTTCAGAGCCTAAATCAGTTACAAAAGCAGAATTAGATGCTATTCCTACAGTAGGTTATATTGATGAAACTGGAGAAGAAATTACATACGCTTCTCTACGAGAAGAAAATTAAAAAATAAAAAATAAAAAAAAATGAAAACACCAAATTTAATAAATGGAATAATAGGGCTTGCTGTATCTTTTGCAGTAGTCTATGGTTACGCTTATGTAGCTGGAAAAGCTTGGAAAAAAAGTCAACAATAAAATAAAAAAAAAAATGAAGACATCAAATTTATTAGGAATACTAGCTTTAGGAGGTATTGGTTATTATTTATTGAAAAATAAAAAAACACAATTAATTACATCTCCATTGACTGCAAAAAATGAAGGTCAAAGTATTGTAAATACAACTCCAGTTGTAACAACTCCAATTGAAACAACTCCAGTTGTTAATAATGCAAGTCCTAAAATAGAGGAAGCATTAGCTCCTTTAAAAGTTGTAGAACTTACTTCTACTGGACAGCCTCTTTTTCAACCGCCAGTTAATACAACTTGGGTCAACCCTCCAGCAAGTTTAGACACAAAAGGTAGTACTAATACTTCCTTTGGATATACAACACAACAAAGTGTTAACGGAAACCCTGATATTGCTCTTTTAATTCAAAACCCGTCTATAAAGTCAAAAAATAATTATTATATTGACCAATACGGAAATTTAATTCAAGCTCCTAGCAAAGTTTTTCCTGATGGAGTATTAATTGAAACCGCTAAAAGAATTGAGGAATGGAGAAAGGCTAATGGAGTAACATATTAAAAAAAAACATGAAGACATCAAATTTATTAGGCGTACTAGCGTTAGGTGGAATTGGATATTATTTGTTGAAAAACAAAAATAAACCAGCTGTGTCTGATTTTGCTCAACAAATTTCACTTGATACTACTCCAGTTAGCGCTATGTCGGTTAACGATACTTTAAGTAGTACTATTCCTTTGAGTACTGCTACAACTAGTGCCAGTTCAGTAAGTAGTAATACTCCTTTTAGTACGGCTACCACAAGCGCTATTCCATTGAGTAATTCGCTAGTTAGCAACACTCCAGTGGCTACCACGCAAGTAAATACTGCCCCAGTGACTACTACGCCAATAAGTTCTAATTTAGCGAGCACTTCGCCAGTGAAAATTGCCCCAGTGACTACTACGCCAATAAGCACTCCTATTCCAAAAATAGAAACTGCTTTAGTTCCTTTAGGAATTGAAACAAATTGTGGCGTACCTACTGATGGATGGGATAAAAACATTCTTGAATGGTACATGTATAATTCTCCTTATCATTTTGTTATAAAACCATTAATTGTAGACCCACAATTAAAAGAAAGTGGAAATATGGTTTTTGTAGATAGTTGCGGAAATGTTTATTTAAAAAATTGGCAACATTTAGTACGTAGTTACCTAGATACTAATAAGGTTATTCCAAATGGGATGTATCATGGTGAATTGAGTAATTTTTCTAAACCGACTAATAAAATCGTTAATGGTCATAGAGTTAGCGAGCCAATAAGTTTTTACATTAAAGGTGATAAACTTTACATATTGCCATCTAATTTAATTAAGGAATATAGAAATAAGTATTTAGCTCCATTGCAAGCGTATTTAAAAAGGCTTCCAAAAATGGATTTCAGTGATGTTAATGAAAGAAATCCAATTTACAAATATCCCGAAAATGGAGAATGGCAAATTACTCCCGTTAATTATAATGTTGGTGGATATAAGGATTATATAATGGAACAAATGATGGAAGCACCTTTAGGTAGAAGAAGTCTTAGTGAAATGGCTTCAAATTTTCTAGTTAACAATCCTCAAGCTAGAAATAGATATGGTTTTTATATTGACCAATTTGGAAATATGGTAAATGATGGAAAAGTTGAGCTAACGGCTAGTAGAATCGCAGAATATAGGATTAATCACGGAATACCATTTTAAAAAAAATATGAAGACATCAAATTTATTAGGCGTATTAGCGTTAGGTGGAATTGGGTATTATTTGTTGAAAAACAAAAACAAACCAGTTGTTTCTGATTTCTCTCAACAAATTGCATTGAGCCTCAATCCATTGAGCACAACTCAAGTGAGCAACGCCCCAATTAGTACTAGTTTAGTGAGTGCCTCTCCAATTACGGAAAACATAACTCCTGCAATTACCGAAAATCAAGTTGCTCAAAATATACCCGTTGAAAAACCAGTCGTTTTTCCAACTGGAACACCAGTGAAATACGAAAGAGATGAAACTAACTCAATATCTTTAGGAGGATATTCACTTCCTATTCCAGTAGTAAAACCTACTGCTACCGAGCTTATAAAAAACCTTTACCCTAATGTGCAACCTAGCCCTAAAGATGTTATTGACGAGCAACAACTAGCCTTGGATAAGGCTAAAGTAAATTGTGAAGTACCAAGCGAAGTATGGGATGCTAAAATAGTGGAAAATGAGGTTGTTAACGCAGATAAAGACCTAAGAAATTTAATATTAAACCCTAACTTGAAAGACGATGGCAGATACTACAAAGATAGTTGTGGCAACATTGTTATGAAAAGAATAAAATATACAGTAGGGGATTTAGCTTCGGGGAAATCGGATGGTTTCTACAATGAAGATTTTTACACTAATAAACCTGATAACATTATATATCTTTATAAAACGAGGAAATATTATGTAAAAAATCATAATGCAATTATGCTTCCAGCTAAATTAATTGAAAATTACAGAAATAAATATTTAGTTCCATACTACGACTATCTGAAAAGACTACCAGTTTACGACCCAAGTCTTTCTACTCCAACTCAAGTGGGTAAGGTAAATTTATTAAATGGAAAGATAATAGAAGCCTTGTATAATGATTATGGTGAGCAGTTATATGTAACGCCTGAAAACGCTGTATGGAAACATGAACCAGACGGACTTAATTTTTCACAAAAAATTGACGCATTAGAAAATCAAATGAAAGGTGAAAATAAAGGTTTCAAATCTTTGATTTTAAATCCTAAATTAAGAAATAATGAAAATATGTATATAGACCAGTTTGGAAACTTAAATCAAAACCCGTCTATAATGCACCCTAACGGGGTGATAATGTTTCCTTATTACATGATTGCACAATACAGAATTGATAACGGAATACCTTTTTAAAAATAAAAAATATGAATAATTTATCAAAAAACACAAAAATTATCATCGCATTAGGCGTATTGGGATTATCTTATTATCTTTGGAAACAACATAATAATAAGGAGAATGTGCAAAGATTAAAGGACGGTGCGAATAATTGTACCGAATGTTCTAAAAAATAAAAATAATTAAAAATAATTAAAACAATTAAAAACAATAGTTATGAATGATATTATAGAAAATGTGTCACCGACAACAGCTACTTCAACGGATAAAACGAAAAAATCTCTTACTGCAACTTTGGTTAGCGTGGGAGCAAGTGTATTGGTACTTTTTGCTACCGTTTGGATTGTAGGTAGTGCTTGGAAAAAGAGCCAAAAAGGTTAATTTTTTAAATTAATTTTTATAGCCATGGACAAAAAAATAATTGGCAATATTTTAATAATTGGTGGTGTAGGTGCTTTAGTGTATCTATACTTCGGTTATTACAAACCTAGACAACAGGGATTGCAAGACGCTTTACAAGAAACTAAAAAATAACAACAAAAATGGAAGAAGTATCAGAAAAAAGTGCTAATCAACTTTGGAAAGAAAGTGGAACTACACTAAGTTTTAAGAATTGGATTGAAAGAGAAAAGCAGAAAGGAATGTTAATTCCTAATAAATTAATAAATGATTCCATAGCATCCATTAAAGCTAGTGTTGGTATAATAGATAATGATAATCAAAGTTTACCGTTAGCGAAAACAAATTCTAACACTGTATTGGGGCTAAACAAATGGGTTTTAATTTCAAGTGTTTTAGTAATTGTAGGAGCTATTGGATACAATATTTATAAAAAAAGAGATTAGGTATGAATTTTAGGCTTCAGACAAGGTACGACGAAATGTGTTTGGTTATTAAGTTGGCTGTAGATAACCCTACTGTTGTTAGGATAAAAATATTTGACGAATTAAAACCTAAAATTGTTTTTACAAATAGGTACAAGACTGTTACAAATGAAGAAACTTTTTATATTAGACTTCCTTTGACTTCTAACACCTTAGTAATATCTATTTATGATGAAAAAAGAGGTAATATACCAAAGGAGCAAGAGAAAAATATTAAAATAATATCGATTGACAAAACGCCTTTAGAAAAAAGACTGGACGTTATAGATATAAAAAATAGAACTATTGCTTATTTTGTAGATTTCGCACAAAGGTTTTGTTATAATTCGGCTTATTTGGAATCTGGGAAGTCTTATCAGTCTGACGATGGGGAATTTTTAATTGAGTTCGTTCCTACTATTATTGGTAAAAACGGAAATACGTTGGCTACACCAGCTAGGATTTCAAAAGTAACTGGCAGGATACAGGTATCTAAAAAAGAATTTGATACTTATACAGTGCCTATGAAGTTTGCTATTTTATGCCATGAGTTCTCACATTACTATTTGAATGAAAATATGGACGATGAGAGCGAAGCAGATATAAATGGGTTATTGATATACTTAGGTTTAGGTTATCCTAGAATTGAAGGTTATCAAGCGTTTTTAGAAGTATTCAAAGAAAGCCCTAGCGAGCAGAACAAAAAGCGTTTTGACAGAATCGATGCGTTCATCAAAAATTTCGAGAAAAACAAAATGATTTTACAATAAAATTATGAAGATAGACAAAAAAATATTGATTGGTGCAGGGGTTTTAGCCGTTGGAACTGCTATATATTTATTTTTAAAAAATAAACGGAATCACAATGATGTTGGGATATTGGATGATGAAAACATTGAGTTTGATTACAACAATGCAAGTGGTAAAACTGTTTCTTCGGGAATAGCTACTGGAATAGAAAAGCCTTTATCGGTTAGCGATTATAATACTAGTTTAGAAAAAGCATTAAACGACAAAAAATACCAAAATTATATAGGGCAAAAAATATATACTTTCGTGGACAATGTAAACGTAAGAATGGGTGCTAATATAAACAATGGTATATTTCACAACATAGCTGGTAAAATACCAAAGAAAAAAACATTTATAGGTAAAGTAGTTACCGTGAAATTAGGGGATGATAAAAAATTATGGTTTGCTGTAAATGAAGAAAACTCTAATAAATTGTACGATGTTAAAAAGAATTTTAATTGGAGTATCACGGTAGAAAAAGACCCGTCTTTACGTTGGTTTAGGTCAGATGTAGTAGTTGTTAAATTAGATAAAAAATAAAAATAAATAAACATGGAAATAGATAACAAAAAAATTTTGATTGGTGCGGGGGTTTTGGTAATTGGGTACTTAGCTTATAAAATTATGAAAAACAAGCCTGATTCTATTACATCGGTTGCAGTTAGCACTACTGATTTAAACCCAATAACAAAACAAGCAGGTGTGATGGGAGGATTTGTCGGAGCTACTGATTTAAAATATTCATCAACTATAAACCCAATAACAAAAAAAGCAGATGTTGTAGGTGGAAATGTTGGAGCTGTTCTATATCAAAAAAGAGATAGTAAATATTATAAAATGGACAATACTGGTATAGAAAAAATGCCAGAAGATTATATTGCCCCAACAGTAGAAATTACTGAAAAACAATGGATGGATGAATTTATGAGTAAAGTACCTTTTTAAAATAAAAATTATGAACACAAAAACACGAAAATATGTACTTATTGGTGGGGCGGTTTTAGTAGCTCTGTACATTATTAACAAATCTTTAAAAGGCGCAACAAAGTCATCACAAGACCCTAATATAGACGAGCCTAGCGCAGTTGCCGACAAAGACAAATATTTATCATTAGGCTCAACTGGTCTTGAAGTTATGTTGCTACAAGAACAACTTGGAAATCTTGTCGTAGATGGCATTTTTGGAGTTAAAACACAAGCTAGATTAAAAGATGCGACTGGTCTTAGTTTAATTACACTTAATCAATTAAATAAATAAAAATGAAACACAAAGGATTTTATATAGTAGGAGGTTCTTTAATTGCAGTTGGAGTCATTTTGTACTTTACAAGAAATAAATCTACAATTACAAAAAAAGACGATACGGGGTTCGTTAATGGAGGCGTATCTGTAACTGTTCCACCAATGGAAGCCCCATCTTTAAGCACTCCGCCAATAGTGGAAGATGTTTGGTTGACAATAAAAGGATTAATTACTAAAAAACAATAAAAATGAAAGATAGAAATTTTAAAATAGCAGGATTGATAATTTTAGCCGTTGGCGGATATTTTCTTTATTCAAGGGTAAGAGGGAATCAAAAAACTGGTGATGTAGATGTAATTGTTTCTTCTGGAAATTCTTCTAGCAAGTCAATGTTACTTACATTCGAGCCACTATATGTTTCTGCATGGGCTAATGCTGTAAAAGCAAATGCTCCTACATTTGCATTTGGAACTCACACGTACAATACAAAGGGCGGAAAAGCTATTAAATAAAAATTAAAAAAAATGGATTCTAAATTTATATCAAAAGCGGGTGATTTTATTGCTAACAATAAAAAGCCCCTAATATATGTTGGAGGTGCTATTGCTATTGTTGCAATCGGATATTCCATTATTAAAAAATTGCAAGGTGGTATTGGCTCATTTCTAAAAGATAAAAGTGTTGGGGCAAAAGAATTTGTGCCAGTTCAGGTAGATATTACAAAATCTACAATTTCAGATGCTATAGCTAATAACTACGCAAACCAATTATTTAATGCAATGGATGGATTTGGAACTAATTCAAGTGCTATTTACGATATTCTAAATAAATTACAACAAAAGGAAGATTTTAGAAAAGTCTACAACTCTTTTGGTAGAAAAAGCTATTATATAGACGGAAGCCCAACAGTTAGTGCCTATATTTTCGGATACAATAATTTAGATTTAATTGAATGGCTTGGTAAGGAAGTTGGGTATTCTAATCCGCTTACTTATAACTTGATACAAAAAACAATTAAAAACGCAAATCTTTAAAATTATGGCAATTACACAACCAATACAAGTTGCAACTAATAAAACTCAACGTGAACTATGCGATGACAGTGCGGTTAAAACAATGTCTGGAATGAGATTCTCATCATCAGAAGGAGCGCTAGAGTATAGAAAAATGCTTACTGACAAATGTATGGGAATAGTTCAACCAAGCCAAACTGTTGTTGCGCCCGTAAGTCAGCCAGTTGTCCAAGCTCCAGTTGTTCAAACTCCAGTTGTCCAAGCTCCAGTTGTCCAAGCTCCAGTTAAAGCTGGTGTTAGCTCAATTGTGGAGCCAGACTTTACAAATGTGAAAGTTTATGATTTAGACACACCAAGTGGCGCTCCAAGTGGCGCATCTAATGTAACTTCGGGAGGTTATGAAAGTTCAATTGAAACAATAAGCGAGGGTAATGGAGAGGGTGCACCTACTACATTATCTACAGTACAAAAACCTAATTACATTTTGTATGGGGGTATAGCAATTTCTGCAATACTACTTTACAAATTTTTAAAATAATAATAAAATGAAAAATTCAACAATATTAGTATTCGGTACATTAGCTTTAGCAGGGGCAGGAGCTTATTTTTATTTGAAAGGTAAAAAATCCTCAACAGTTTCTAATGCTGTAGACGATTCTTTAGGATTAGCCCCAAAAACTACAACAGCTACAACAAAAGAAGATACAAAATTGCTAACTGATTTAGGAGTAAAAATAGAAGAGCCAAAAGCAACTCCATACGTTGCGCCAATAGAAAATGTACCAACTGTTTCATTGGAAAATATACAAAAAGCATTGCTAGCTTTGGGAATAGACCAAACAAGGTCTATTACTGAATTGGCAAGTCCTAATTATATTGAAGCTAAAAGAATAGCTGGTGATATAAAAACAATTACTACAACTACAGTATGTGCCACCTCGTCTCATGGAGGAGACCCTGGAGCTATATCGTCCGCAGTTTCTTTACTATGGCAATTGTCAGGAAGAAAAGATTACAAACCCACAACTTGTTATAGCGCTAGTAGAGCAAAAACCGAAATATTATCAGAAATGACTAAAAAAGTAAATGCTTTAGGTTATAAACTCTTACCTAATTTCGACATTGAAAAAATGTAAATAAATATGGCTGTTAATAAATATACACAACAAGAGGTTTCTGATTGTATTTTACTCGATGAAAAATTGCGTAAGAGTATAATTATTATTGATGAATTACAGACAAAGAAATTGGCAGGAGGTTTTACCGCTTTAGATGGTGTGTTGTTGAATCAAGAAATTGAGTTGAAAAATAAAAGGGAAACTGAATTTTCTAAATTATCTTGTGCAAATAAAATAGAGTACCAGCGATTAGTTGAAACAGGTCAAATTACTACTGATATGGCTATTAAGCAGGAAAACGAAGTTTTGTCTAAAAATAATAATGAGCAGTACATTTACATTGGAATAGGTGCGATTGTATTAATAACAAGTTTATATTTAATATTGAAAAAATAATGGCAGTATTATCAAAAGATTTAGCTAAAGAATTTCCATACACAGATGATTGTGAGTTATTAGCTCGTCAAATAGAATTGCTTGTAATAAATAAAGACTACTGGAGCAGACAATTTAATAATTTTGAAGCAGACGCTACAAATAATTATTTGTTAGCTAAAAAGAAGTGGTATGATGTTTATGGCTGTATTTCTAAAGTAGAAAATATAAAGCAAAAAGATGTTAGCAGTATAATTGAAACTTACACGGAACAAGATAAATTAAGAATAGAGGCACAAACGGCTTCAGAAGTAAAAAAAAGAAATATAATCGGAGGGTCGGTATTAATTCTAGCCTTTTTAATGATAATTTTTTTAAGTAAAAAAAGTAAAAATTAATAAAATGAAAAAGTCAACTATACTAGGAATTAGCTTATTGTCAGTAGTTGGGGCTGGAGCGTATTTTTATTTAAAAGGTAAAAAATCTTCAACGGTTACGACTGTTGCAGACGATTCTTTAGGATTATATCCATCAACTGAAGATACAAAATTGCTAACTGATTTAGGAGTGAAAGTAGAAGAGCCAAAAGCAACTCCATACGTTGCGCCAGTGCAAGGAGTACCTTTACTTACTGCTGAAAATTTACAAAAAGCTTTATTGGCTTTGGGGATAGACCAAACAAGGTCTATTACTGAATTGTCTAGTCCTAACTATATTGAAGCTAAAAGAATAGCTACACTTGCAAAACAAGTTATCGATATGATTAATAATCGTAAATCAGCAGGAGAAATTAATAAGATAATAGAGAAAGAAGGATTTCATTTAGATGGCACAGGGTCAAGAGCAGGCGACCAAACTTTAAAAACTTCTTTGAATAAATTTAATGCTTCAGTTGTATCCAAAATAAACGCACAAGGATATAAATTATTGCCTAATTATGATATTGAAAAATTATAAATTATGCCAGTAGGAAAAATATACGACACGGAAGAAACAACTAGAATAAACGATTTTCTAAACAGTGTGACAAAAGAATTAAAAGCTTTGGAATCTGAAAAATCTGTATTAGATAAAACCGTGATGCGTTATGCGGTGATTATAGGCGGGGCTATAATTATTTTGCTAGGAGTAAAATTTTTAACAAGAAAAAAATAAAATGAAAAAGTCAACAATGTTAATATTAGGCGGTGTAGGTGTACTTGGTTTTGGGCTGTACCGATATTTTAAATCTCAAGTAAATTTAGCTTTACAATACGACTATAATATAAAAAATTTTAATATTATAAGCGTAGAGAATGATAAAATTAATGTATCCGTAGATTTCGATATTACAAATAAATCTAATTTTGAGATAATATTGAATAGTTATGATTTGCAATTTTATTTCAAGGACGTGCCTTTTGGAAGTTCACTATCTACAACTCCTATAAAAGTTTTACCTAACAGTATATTTACAGTAAAAGCTACTGGAACTATTGATGCAAACGCAGTTAAAGTTTCTGCGCTATCTTTAGCGTCTGATATTTGGACTAGAAAGCCAATAAATATTCAACTCAAAGGAACTATGGGGATTAAATTTTTAGGAATTAATACTACCCTTAATTTTGACAAAGAAAATTTTGAATATTCATCTGACTTACTTAAAGATTACGGTATAGACAAGCCTTTACATAATTTAGCTGTAAAATATCCAAAATTAGGTAGCGCATTAGGGATAAAATAATTATTTTTACAAAGAAAACTTAAACAAACAAACTATGGTAGCTGGAATTGTTAAAAAAATTATGTTAACGGGGATAAATAAATATGCTAAAATATATGATGTTACCCCAGAGCAAGTTCAAATAAAAGTAACAAATCAGGTTGCTGGAACGGTCAACTATGAAATGTGTAAAGAATTTAAGTCGATTGAAAAGATTAGATTTTTAGATATATTGGATAAAAGAATAGACATATTTCAATATGAAACTTTGGCAAATCCTTTTTTAAAAAAATCTTTAATTCAGTTTTCGATAGAAATAGATGAGGATATTGATAATGTAAGCTGTTTTATAGTTTACTATTTAGATAAAGATGGAGCAAAACAAGTTGGACTTAAATTTTTTAATGGAAATAAAAATATTAAAAACATATCCCTAGTTAAGCATTTAGAGCAACTAGGGCTTTAAATTAAGTTTAAGCATGGCATTAGAAAGAATCGAAAAAAATAAAGGCAAGGAAATACCAGTCAGTTCATCGGATATTGAATGGATTAAGAGCACTCTAACATCTATGAGTTCTAAAATGCAAGAAGTTGACGCTTCTTTAATAAAGCTTAATCAAACAGTAATTGGCGACAAAGTTTATGGTCAAACTGGATTGGTTGAAAAAGTAGAGCAACACGATAAGTATATAGAGAAAGACAAAGAGTTTAAATCAAAAATCATCGGTGGCGGAATAGTAGTTGCTTTTTTATGGGGATTATTGCTAAAGCTTTTAAAAATATAAAAAAATGGGAAATGTAACTAAATCGCAACCAAATAATATAAGAACGCCTGATGGTAACAGTCTGGCTGTTTTTGTTGATGGAATAAGCGGAATGATGATGGTTAAGGATATAATGGGTAACATTCAACCTTTGTCTGATTATATCGCTGGAGGTGGCGGTAGCCCTTTTAAATATAATGAAAATTTAACTGGTATTGAGCCATTATTAGGAGCTAATAATGCTTCGGGTTATTGTTCAACAGTTGGTGGGGGTTATGGCAATACTGCTTCGTGTAATTCTTCAACAATTGGAGGTGGGGGTGTAAATACCGCTTCGTTTTTTGGAGCAACAATAGGAGGAGGTTATTTTAATACTGCTTCAAATGTAAATACAATAATAGGAGGTGGATTTTGTAATATTGCTTCTGGATATAATTCAACAGTTGGAGGTGGGCGTGTAAATACCGCTTCGTGTTTTTATTCAACAGTTGGTGGAGGACGAGGGAATACGGCTTCTAATTGTTATTCAAATATAGCAGGCGGTAGAGATAATAATGTTAGCGGATATGCTTCTAATATTGGTGGGGGTTATATTAATAATTCTAGTGGCGGTGTCAGTGTAGTTTCTGGAGGAAGATTTAATACCGCATCGGGTCAATATTCAAAAATTGGAGGTGGTTCTGGTAATATTTCTTCTCAATTTGCATCAACAGTTGGTGGTGGATATTACAACACGGCTTCTGGTTGTTATTCAACAGTTGGCGGAGGAAGTTATAATGTTGCTTCTGGATTTTCGTCAACAATTAGTGGGGGTTGTAACAACACGGCTTCTGGTTGTTATTCAATTATAGCAGGTGGTAAAGATAATGTTGCTTTTGGATTTTATTCAGGAATATTGGGCGGTGTAAATAATTCTACAAACGCTTATAGCGACGCCATGATTATAGGAAGTAATATAACCGCAGATGCAGGTTGTACAACTTTTGTAAATAAACTTTCAATAAAATCTATTCCAACATCTTCTGCTGGTTTACCTAGTGGTTCTGTTTGGAATAATGGTGGCGTATTAAATATTGTAACTTAAAAAAAACTTATACATTTGTATTCTAATTAATTATTAAAAAATTAAAAAAAAATGGAAAATTTCACAATACACATCTTCGGTTACGGAGAAACACAAATAAATTCAAAGAATTTATCTGTAAAAACAACAACTGCTAATCTGACCAACGTAACTCCATTAGTAGATGCTGTATGGGCTAAAAAGCCAGTTGAAAATACAATAGAAAATAATTTTCACGCAATAAATGTCTTTGGATATGAAGATGTAAGATGGTTGCAAAAAGATGGCTTTAGCGTTAGAAAAGATGCCGAATTAAAGCCTTTAATTGACGCACTTATTGCAGAGCTTCAAATTGTGAAAGACAACCTTCCAGTTTAAGCCAACAAAGCTTTATAGTTACAATAAAATACCAAGAAAACTAATTAAACTTTAAAAAAGATATGGAAAGTCGCTACTTTTTCAATTCCTCATTGCCTAGAGCTGGCTCAACTTTATTACAGTCAATCATTGGGGATAATCCCGATTTTTACGTAACTCCTACTTCTGGTTTTTTAGAATTAATTTATGGTGCAAAAGGAAATTATCAAAGCTCTCCAGAATTTAAGGCTCAAGACCCTAAATTAATGGATGATGCTTTTTTGTCTTTTTGCCGTTCAGGAATGGAAGGCTATTTTTCTAGCATAACCGACAAGCCTTATATTTTAGATAAAAATAGAGGATGGGGAATAAGTTATGAATTATTGAACAAGTTTTATCCAAATCCAAAAATAGTATGTATGGTTCGTGATTTAAGAGCTGTATTTGCTTCTATGGAAAAGAATTTCAGAAAAAATCCAACTAAAGAAAATCACGTTCAGAACGCTAGTCAGTTAGTGGGTACTACATTGAGAAAAAGAGTTAATATATGGGCTGACGGTATGCCCGTTGGAATATCATTGGATAGGCTCAAAGATATGATTGACCAAGGAATTGATAAAAACATCTTATTCATAAGATATGAGGACTTGATGAACAATCCAGAAATTGAAATTAGTCGTTTTTATGATTTTTTAGGATTGCCTTACTATGAACATCAATTTGTCAATATAACCCAACACACTCACGAAAACGATACTATTCACGGTATTTACGGAGACCATAAAGTTCGCCAAAAATTTGAAAAGCTTCCAAATGATTATGAAGATATTTTAGGGTTTGAAATTTGTCAATCAATAAAAAATACATATCCTTGGTTTTACAGATATTTCAACTATCTTTAAAAAATAATTTTCAAGAAAACTAATAACAACAAAAGATGATTTATAATATTTGTGGACAGCCACATTCGGGTAAAACTACCCTATCTAATTATCTAAAAAAAATAATCGAAATAAATAATCCCAAGAAAAAGGTATTTATTGTCGATGGAGATGTTTTAAGAAAAATTCTTAATAACAAGGATTATTCTGAAAAGGGAAGAAGAAGTAATATCGAACAGGCTTATGCGATAGCCAAGTACTTAAATGAAAACGATAATTTCGATGTCATTGTAGCATTAGTATCCCCATTTAAAGACCAAAGAGACCAATTTAGATTTACTACTGATTGTATTGAGATATTTGTTCACACTACAAATATAAGGGGGAGAGAAAAATTTCATGTTGAAAATTATGAAAAACCCGATTTTGACTATATAGATATTGACACCACTGATGTTGACGAATTAACTTCGGTGAATGAATTGATGGAAAAAATAACAAGGTATAACGAAAAAATATAATATGAATGTGATATTTCAAATCTCTGGCGGTCTTGGGAAAAGCGTAGCTGGAACAGCGGTTTTAAAAGCTATTAAGAAAAAATACCCAAAAGCAAACATAATTGTAGTTACAGACCATCCGCAGGTTTTTATAAATAACCCAAACGCCAATAGGGTTTTGCATCCACATCAAACGAATGGTTTATATAAAAGTTATATTGAGAAAAAAGACGTAAAAGTATTTTTCGCAGACCCTTATCATCAAACGGATTACATTACCGAAGAAAAGCATTTAATCCCTATATGGTGTGAAATGTATGGGCTTGAATATGATGGGGAAATGCCAGAAATATTTTTGTCGAAAGGCGAAAAACAATATTTTGCCCCATTCTATGAATTAGATAAACCCATAATGGCTATTCATCCAAACGGGGGAGCTATCGGACAGCCTTTAAAATATAGTTGGACAAGAGATATGCCTTCTACTTTAGTCAATGAGGTTGTAAGTTATTTTAAAAATGATTATGCAATTATACATATCAAAAGAGAAGACCAATTGATTTACGAAAATACTATTCGTGCTATGGACGAATGGAGAAGTATTGCCGTGTTACTAACGATGTCAGCTAAAAGACTACTTATAGATAGTAGTTCAATGCACATATCGACGGCTTTAAATTTACCTAGTGTTGTAACTTGGATAGGTACTAATCCAAAAGTTTTTGGATATGAAATGCACAAAAACATAGTAGCTAATGAGTTCACTAAAGAAATAAACATAGAACATAACGCTTACTCTAAAAATCTTTTATTTGAAGATATTTCTACATTTCCCTATAACTCATTTGATGAAGTTTTCAATATTGACGAAGTAATAAGTAATTTAAGGTAATTTTTATAAGGTAAAAAATTAAAAATTCCAAAAAAATATTATTAATAATTTTTTTCGTAAGTTTGTTGTTAATTTTAATAATTTTCTTAGATGGAAAAATTAACAACCACAGAACAAAAAATAGCCGATTTTATATACGATTACCCAGAAGTAGTAGTTAAAGTTTTAAAAGCAAATGGGTATAATATATCAGTAGACACGGCAACTCTTCCTAAAATAAATGAACTGACGTATAGAGCAATATTTATTGATAATAATATTGATTTTGCAAATTCTCTTGATAATGCGATAGCTAATGAAGGTTATTCAAGCTTCATACCTTTGTTGGTTATGGGTGCTTTTTCATTGGCATCTAGTTTAATAGGTGGTGCTATGGCAAGCTCACAGGCTCAAAAACAACGAGAGCTACAGAAAAATATTGCTTTAGCTGGAATGGCTCAAAATGAAAAGCTAATGATGGAGCAGATTCGGGCGCAATCTGAAACTGAAAGAAATAAAATACTCGCTACTACTTTATTAGAATATAGAAAAACACTTCAAACAGAAAGCACTGCTAGATTAAATGATACTTGGATTTACGTAACTGGTTTGGGTATAGGCATTGGAATTATTTATGGAATTTATTTATTAGCTGATTAATATGGGAGCAGTACCAACAACACCAACGGGAGGATTAAGCGCAGGAGCGCAATTAGGAGGTGCTTTTATAAGTGCAGGGATACAAGCATTAGTCGGAGGGGCTTTTGCAAGTGCTGACGCAAAAAAGCAAAGAGAAATGGAAGCTGAGTTAGCGAAATTATCATTAGCTCAACAGAAAGATTTAGAACAAAGATTACAAGATATTCAAGGTGAATTAGCAAAGCAAGATATAATATACAAGTATTTGGCAGTTCAGAAAAATGACAAAGCGTTGTCTGAAATACAAGGTAGGAAATATGTATCATATTCCATTTTAGGAGTAGCTATCTTTGCCTTGGCGGTAGTAGTACTATTGATAAAAAACAAAAAAAAGTAAAAAAATGGGTGAAGAAGAAAAAACGCTATTTTTATCAATAGCAGTAGCATTAGGTTTATTATGGCTATTAAAGCCAAAAGGAACAAACCTAATGGGAAAAGAAAAATTCGAAGATACAAATAGTGCTGACGGTAATGATAAGTATGCAGAGCCTAAAATTGCATCTGAATCTAGCAAAAAAGAAAAGGACGATGCTGTAATAGCTTTACAAGCGATGAGGGATGCTATTACTAATAGGGAGCCGAAAAGAGAGCTTGATAAGCTTAATGCTATGATACTACAAGATTACGGGGTAAAGGTATTATTAAATAAAAAAACACTGAAATTAAGAGCTATGTCTAAACAAGGAAAAGTACTGGCAGAAGAGAATTAATTATGGCAGGAGTATATTCACCAACCGTAACGGACTATCCAGATAGTGTAGTTACAGTAAGAAGCACAGATAGCACAAGTTATAATCAAATAATAAACTCAATGGGTAGTTTTTTATATGGAATTGAATCAATGTATGTTAATTCAAATGATGTCTCACAACTAATGGAGCCATTAGATTTTAAACAATATGATTCAAATGGTACGATTGAAAAATATAGTCAAGTAATACCAGTTAATCCTTACCAATATCAAAACTCTTCTTTTGTTGATTTATCTAAAAAAAACATAGTTCTAAATGGTAGAACTAGCTTGATTTTTCCAATATTGCCAAATGAGAGAGTTTCAATAATTTTTTACACAAAACAATTAGCTAACAGAGATTTTATTCCTGCGACTAATTTTTTTAAAGATGATTTTTTTATGGACTATGCAGAAAAACTTAATTTTGGGATAAACAGTTTAAAGATAAAAAACAGAGAGCACCGCATATCTAAGTTAGAAACAGGCGACCTAATAAAGCTCAAGTCTGAAAATTTACCAATAATTTATCATTACGGAATAATTGAAAAAAATGGAAATGATATTTTAATAATCCATAATCATCCTGATAGGATAAATTCAAAAGGCGGTAATGTTTGCAAAGAACCGCTTTCTAAGTTTATAAAAAATAGAGAGATAGTTTCAGTAGAAAAAACAAATTTAAAGATTAGTGAAATAAATAAAATATACGAGCATTTAAAAGCGAAAAAGTATGATTTTATCAATTTTAACTGCGAACATTTTGTTAATATTATAAATAAAAAAAATTATTCTAGTTCACAAGTATTCAAATGGACTAGCTTATTAGCAATTACGGCTGTAGTCTATTATTTAGTTAAAAATAAAAAAATATAAAATTAAAAATATGGCAGAATCAATAAATTTAATGTTAGTAAACAATACGAGTTTAACTCAGCCTGTAAACATAATGGGTATTACTACACCAGCAGGCTTTGCAAATGACTCTAATGTATTGTATGAGTACAATCTATCTTCTGAAGACCTATTGGCTTTAAAATCTGTAAGTATAAATATAGCAACAACTAAAAACCCAACTTACATTACTTACACTTCACCAATACAATCCAACACTATTTCGGGAATAGTAGAAGCATTAAATTCTTTGAATAAAGGCATTTTTTTATATAGTGGAACTATTGTATATGTTTCTTCAAGTTACTACATATACGGAAATATAAGCGTAGACGCAATTTCTTCAAGTTTTGTTTCAGTTTGGAATACGGCAAATGTTAGAGCAGGAGGTTCTAATGCAGACCAAATACAATTGCCTTTAGGTTCTGGTGGAACTTATAACTTCACAGTAGACTGGGGAGATGGAAATACCGATACAATAACAAGTTGGAATCAAGCGGAAACCCTCCACACGTACGCTTCTTCTGGAACTTATACATTGACGATTGATGGGACTATTGTAGGCTTTAGTTTTTATGATTATTATAGTGAAACACTTAAAATAACTTCAATAGATAGTTGGGGAGATTTTAGATTGTTGGATTCTGTAAATGGAAGTTATTTTTATAGTTGTGAAAACTTAGACTTAAGTTTAGTTTCAGATATTTTAGATTTGACTGGGATTACTAATTTGTCTGATATGTTTGCAGATTGTTACTCATTAACAACTATAAATAATTGTAATTCTTGGGATGTTAGTAGCGTGACTAATATGTTTTATATGTTTAATAGTGCGACTTCATTTAACCAACCTATTGATTCTTGGGATGTGGGTAGTGTGACTAATGCGCAAGGTATGTTTGCCTATGCCACCGCTTTTAACCAACCTGTAAGCTCTTGGAATGTTAGTAGCGTGACTAATATGCCGTTGATGTTTTATGCCACCGCTTTTAACCAACCTATTGGGTCTTGGGATGTGAGTAGTGTAACGGATATGTCTTATATGTTTGGCTATGCCACCGCTTTTAACCAACCTATTGGGTCTTGGGATGTGAGTAGTGTAACGGATATGTCTTATATGTTTAATGGTGCTATCTCATTTAACCAACCTATTGGTTCATGGGATGTGAGTAGCGTAAATAATATGAATAGTATGTTTGCTAATGCTACTGCCTTCAACCAACCTATTGGGTCTTGGAACGTGAGTAATGTGATTACTATGCAAGCTATGTTTGCTGATGCTCCCTTATTTAACCAACCTGTAAGCTCTTGGAATGTTAGTAGCGTGACTAATATGTCGTTGATGTTTGGTGGTGCTACTGCATTTAACCAACCTATCGGGGCTTGGAATGTTAGTAGCGTTACCGATATGAATAACTTTATGAATGGAAAATCAAGTGCTGATTATTTAAGCACTTATCTAAACCAAATTTACAATTCTTGGAGTTTGTTGACATTGCAACCAAATGTAACGGCTGGTTTCGGAACAATACAATACACTTCTGCTGGTTCGGCAGGAAGAGCTATCTTAACTAGTGCGCCTAATAATTGGAATATAACTGATGGAGGTTTAGGATTAGCAAACTTTGTTTCAGTTTGGAATACGGCAAATGTGAGAGCAGGAGGTTCTAATGCAGACCAAATACAATTGCCTTTAGGTTCTGGTGGAACTTACAATTTTACAGTGGATTGGGGGGATGGGAATACCGATACAATAACAAGTTGGAATCAAGCGGAAACCTTACATACTTATGCTTCTTCTGGAACTTATACATTGACGATTGATGGAACCATAGTAGGATTTAGTTTTTATGATTATTATAATGAAACACTTAAAATAACTTCAATAGATAGTTGGGGAGATTTTAGATTGTTGGATTCTGTAAATGGAAGTTATTTTT
>JAUKPQ010035106.1:0-35562 GCA_032273045.1 Chloridella minuta | reverse complement strand
AAATAGAACTTCATTGAAAAACTGTAACCGTGAATTAGATTACAGTGACTATCACTACGCCATTGGCGATAAGCGCAAGGAAATGCGTCGTGATATTCTTTTGTTGAGGTGTACTTATAAAGTACGGGTTGTAGATTTGCCATCTCTAGTCTCCTTTGTAAGGTAGCAAGTTTGACGACATGCAGAGTTTATATACCGGGATGAATGACGTTGAAGTCCGGTTATAGTAATTATACAGTATTGCTACTGTATGTCAACATTATCGGCTAGCAATAGCACCAAAAGGTAACCAAGAGCCTGGTTCGCCTGGAACTACGCATACCCAACCGATATAATCAGTAGCTTTCGGATTAGTATTCCAAACAATGTCACCTTTGCTGTAGATACCGGCTTGCGGCGCACCCGTGCCTACTTCAAATTTCTTGTTATCAAAGCTAACTGAACCAGCAACAGTAAGTGCAACACCTTCATCAGGATTCGCAACACCTACTGTCATTTGACCATGTACTGCTACAGTTCTTGTCTTGTTACTAGTGCTGCCAATAATAATATCAGTACCGATTGATAACTCTGGCATTGTGTTACGTACAACAGTGAAGTCATCGATAGTTTCTAAACGACTCTCGCCAATAGCAAACTGACCAATTTCAACTCGGCTAGTTGATAGCGTTCTAGTTACGGCTGCATTGCCTGCAACTTGTAATTCTCTCAATAGGCCTAATTTTTGTAAGTTACTTTCTGTAACGGTATCGCCTAGTGTAGACTGTGATAAAACTGGTACACGGCTAATAGCATAGTACTTGCCTTCAACAAGATCAATTGTATCTGTAGACCAAATTCTATCAGGCCCTGATTGATAAACTAGTTGTCGGGTAGTTCCTGGCATACCTGTCCAGATAATACCTTTACCGTAATTACTACTATCAGCAGTTTGTTTAAATGCTAGTGGTGTAGAACGTTGCGTAACTACTTCTTCAGCGAAAATTTTACCATGTACTGTTACATCACCACTGCTGGCAATAGTAACTCTAGTAGTGTTATCTGTAATAAGTTCTAAGTTATCATTACTGGTTGTACCAACGGTAGCAGTATTGCTCTTGTTGCTTCCAACAATAATATCAACGCCATTTTCACGGATGCCAACAGCACCGCCTGGCGTTTCAGTGTTAATACCAATTCGATTTAAGTCACTAGAGATAAAGGCAAAGTCACCAATGGTTGCATTGCCAGCAACACGTAGGCTTTTTAAAGTTCCTACTGTTTTTAAGTTACTCTTAGTAACTGTAGCACCTAGTTCACTTAATGATAGTACGCTTACATCGCTGATCTGATAGTCAAGTTCGTCTGCAAGGTTAACGCTCATATCAGCCCACAGCTTGGACTGTCTAAGAGTTAGTGTCTTACTCTTGTTACCACCGGTCCATTTAATACCTCTGCCCTCAACTTCGGCAAAGCTACCTCCGGAAAAGCTAACTGCTTTAGTGGGCTCGACAGTATCAACAGTAATCTTGCCGTTGCTAACAACCAAAGATGTTTGTGTAGCAAGGTCGTTAATACCTTGAGTGCTGAATTTTAATGGTTCGAAAATGTTTATGGCCATGGAAAATACTCTCTTTCAAGTATTTATCCACAGCCCTAATACTGTTATGCTACTTTAAGTAGGATAGTATCTTCGTTAATACGACCGTTCATTTTAGTGTCTGTAGCATTGATTTCGTCTAAGAACTTGCGCAGTGCAATCTTACCAGCTGCCTTAAACTCTTTGAGCTTTTCTTCTGGCTTACGCACAGTTTTTTGCACACTCTTAAACTCGTCAAAGTTAGTAATTGTAGTGCCTTTAACACCTAACACGTTAAATTCGCTAGCAACATACTTGCCAATTTTGCGAGTTTTAGTATTATAAACCCACAATTCCTGTGCTCCGATGATATCTACAGGGTTAACTGACACTAGTTTAAGTGGCTCGTTAGTCTTGAGATACTTGAGTTTAGCAACAATCTTTTCCGCAGGAACTGCCTTAGTCTTACGTGGCTTCTTGTTGAGTTTAGCTTCTTCTGCAAGCATAGTACATGCACTGGCAATTTCTTGATAAAATGCATGAATAGACTTAACTTGACGACGGGTAAGATGCTTATGTGCTTCTCTCAACTGTTCGTCCGGGTTATCACCTAACAATTCTTCAAGTTCTGCTAGATCTTTAGAATACAAATCACGGATCAAACGTGCATGAGCTGCCTTGGCACCCTTAGCTTTGAGCAAGTTAAGCACCTTAAATGCCTTAGGATCAAAGTCTGTAGGATTGACTTGGAACGCTTCGATAGCGTCTTCAATTTCTTCAGTCATTGCATAGGCAGCATCACGTACACGTTCCTGGATTGAGATCACAGGAGTAGTGCTTTTAACTTCAGCTACTGCTTCGTCGTCAATGTCATCCTTGCCGTCGGCAATAACTTTAGCAATTTCTGCCTTAAGCCATTCAGCAGTGTCACGTCCTTTGTTAAAATCCAATCGGCACGGTTGCATACCACGGAGCAAGCAGGCAGCAATTGATCCTACAGTAATGCCGCAACGATTATCTTTTGTTTTCTTAAAAGCAGAGATAGTGGCCCGGTCGTAACCATTTTTACCCATCCAGTCAATAACTTTAGCTTTGAGTTCTTTGTTATTTGACTCCATACGGTAGTATTGCATAGAGGCATGGAAGTAGCGCAAGAATTGACTTTCGGACCAAGTATCGCATCCGTCCCACTTTGGACTGTAATCACGCTTGGCATGCTCACGAATGGTTACGCTAGTGATCTTTTTTGCCTTAGTTTTAATTTTTACGCCTGCTACTGTAGCCATTTTCTGCTCCGTTGTGTTAAACAATATGTATATTATACAGTCAAAACTGGACTAAGTCAAGTCTTTTCTAATACTTTGGCTAGCCATGGAATGTTATCGATTAATTTATGACCTCTTAATTCATCCAATTTATTAGTATCAAATGCTAGCTGTGGCAATAAATGACTGTTATCTTTGGCAAACATATAATTTAGCAGTCCGCTATAATTTTTTCTAAAAGTATCGCCCCAAGCTAGTCCATATTTTTGATCTATTTCTTCATAGAATAATTCATATTGTAACTTAATATATTCCTTAGTATCAGCTGGCAATACTTGTATACTCATAGTTTCTGGACCTTCTAGTACATGATAACTTGGAGTCTTTTTAATACGTTTAAAATCTTTCTCAAATAGCCATCTAGTAATATCTAAAAAGTGTAATACATTATATACACTAACAGTAGTGGCTATTGATCCATTAATTGATCTAATAGGATTATAACCTAATCTGTCAATATTTTCAGACAATGCAGGCCATTTACTTGGCGGCCTTAGGTAATTGGCCATGTCGCCGATACCGTCAATACTACAGCCTATACCTACACTTTTAAATTCTTTCCATAAATCGTATAGTTTATCAGGAATAGCAAACATGTTAGAATTATATTCTAGAACTACTTGTTTACTATAACCCTGATCAATGATTAATTTTAACAATTCAAAATGTGTTTTGTTAATAGTTGGTTCGCCGCCTGTAAAATAATAACGATCAATATAGGGAATCATTTTAGTTATTTGATCCCAAAACTGTTTATCTTCGTACCATTTAAAATCTAAACTATCAACTTCCCACTTATTGTTAACTTTCTTTATGTCATAAGTTTTTGATCCGTAGAATGGCATAGGAACAACTTCTCTTCCATCCATTTCTGCATACTCATCGTACCATAGACTACTATCAGTCGGACCGCAATATCGACATTTTAAATTACATAGATTTCCAAATCTAATGTCAATATATCGTAACGGAAATTTTTCAGTATCTATAGTGCCATCGATAGCAGTAGTATCTGCAAATGCAGTAGTGTTGTAGGTCTTTAACATATGAAGTCGCTTACTTTTTAACCCGTGGTCTTCTTCGTTATAGCATAAATTACACAATGGGTTTCGTTTGCCTGCGATCATATCTTTACGAAGATCTTTAATCTCTGTATAGTTTCTTACTTCGTTTATAGAAACATCTGAAATATTTGCCGTAGAACCGTTGCTGGTTAATTTACCAAACGGTGCATAGATATTTTGACAGCATATTCTAAAATCACCGTTTTGTTGTATTGCAATATGATTCCATGGAATAGGGCATATCGCATTATTAGTGCTCGCTGGTTCTAGTTCTGTTAATCGAGCAGCACCCATTTGCTTTACACTTGCAGGGCAGTTTACATGAGAAATGCCAGCCCGGACAACATCAGGTTCTACGTCATGCTTAACCATCATTTCTATAATAGATATAGGACAGTCTATTTTTGAAATTAGATCTACTCGCTCGTGTACTGAAGTTGTTTCTTCTAATTTAGTTTGCCAAGTTGTTTCGTTCATATATTATTGTGGGTTAATAGGTATAATTTTAGTTCTATACTGCTCATGCACTGTTTCACCAATAACTGAATAGTCAGTGATTAAATCTTTAAAATTACCAGTAAATGTTGAAAATTCTTTAAATGAATAATCTTTGATATTACGTTCAAGTACGAATTGACTTTCCCAATGCTCGTTAACTGTTTCATGTTTTAATTCGTGATTAACTGCTAAGGAAAAATTACCAGTATCATCAACACTTATAACAACAGTGGCAGAATAGTTCACAGCAATAAATGCACCGAAGTTTTTAAAGTCTACTACTGGATCAAATTTAATAGTTAAATTAAACTTACGATTGAGTCCATTAAACAATAACCATGCTAGTCCAAGATACTCATTAGATACAGACATTGCAAGATTGTTATTACTAGTTAACACATTTAAATCTAAGTTGTCTAATGCAGTAATATGTGGTGTAATATTATTTTTATCTATGTCGCAGTTAAAGGAATAAAATTGTTTAATATCTTCATAACTCTGTCCATTATGCGGATCGATGTTAAGACGTCCTTTTAAAATATCTAACATTATAGCAAATACTTTAATACGAACAACTCTATGCAGAGCTGTGTTTTTATGATCTTCAGTGTACCAATGCCCTAAAAATGTATCATCAAACGGTTTTTCCTTCCAAGTTATTCCGTATGTTTTCCAATTGTTTTCTAAATCGCTAAATGCTGCCGGCCCGCACCCCATGCCAGGACTAATTGCTGCAATATATTTTCCAGTATTCCATATAAGAACCATGCCGTGTAAAAAATCTAAATTTGTTTCTGTGGGGAATCCGATCATCCAATTTACATGACTGTCCATTCCAGCATCAAAACTGTCTTTTAAGTTAGCTTCTATTTCCCAGATTTTAACTTTTTTCTTCATGTCGTCAAGTAATTTTTGACTTCCTGATTCAACACCGTAGCTTAAACTGGTACAGCCGCTTTTTGCAATTTTGAAGATAAAATCTCTATCCATTCTGCCATCATTACGTGCATAACTATTCCATTTGATATCTAAGTTATTTTCAATTATTAGATCAACTAATTGTCTAAATGCTTTTAAATTTCCATTTGCTAAACTGTCTACGAACCAAAATCTTCTTACACCGTATTTGTTAATTTGATCCTTCATTTCTTCAATGACTCGTTCGGGGCTACGTTGTCTAAATTTCCAAAACCAAGTTTCGCTGCAGAAACTGCATTGTGCAACACATCCTCTAGATGTTTCAATACTAACTCCATCCGGATGCAAATAGTAATCGATATCGTAGTCTGAGTAATCAGGGAAAGGAAGTTCGTCTAACTGAATCTTGCTTTCGAGTGTACCTATAATTTCTTTATTGGCAGTAGCTGAGTATTCTTTTTGTTCTAAAAATTGTAAAAATGTTTCTTCTGCTTCACCTTTGAAAATGTAATTTATAACACCGTCTCTAATAATATGCAAAATTTTATCTTGGCTTGCTTCAGGCCCGCCGACTGCAATAGTAGTGTTAGGCATGATATCTCTTATCATTTGCATTACAGCGCGACTGCACCACATATTAGTATTGTATAAACTAAACCCTACAATTGACGGGTTAATATCAATAATTTCTGCAATTACATCGTTAATATAGTTTTTAAGATGAGGGAAAATCATTGTATCGAATCTGTCTTCAAACCACAAATGATATTTTTCACTGCTCCAGAAATCAATTCCAGTCTTTTCTTTTAGAATATAATACGAATCAATGTTTAAGTCGTATACAGTTACTTTGTAACCGCTACCACGTAGTAGGCCTGCAATCTTTGCAATGTTATAAGGAGGAAAAATAATACCCCAACTTGGGCAAATAATTAAAACTACATGTTCTTTATAACTAGTCTTGTCATCTTGATCTACAATCCTTGCTTTACGCGGACGTACTGTATAATCTCCTAGATGGATATCAGCATGTTTGTTATCTCTTTTTAAAATATGATTAACAAGGAACGCATCTCTGTCACTAAATGTAAATTTACCATCACTACTATTTTCTTTTTCGTAGTATTCTTTTAGAATGTCTCTTTTTCGTTTTACTAATAATTCTAACTTCCAGCCAGCCCTATCAGCAGCAACACTTAGTAAATCATCTGGACAACTTATATTCAATGCCGCAGTAATAATAACACTTGGTTCTACATCTTGATCAATAAACATTTTTAATAGATCCACAGGACAATTGATATCTTTTGCAAGTTCAATTCTTTGGTGCGGCAGTTCGGCTTGCTTTAGTGCTTCATAAAAGTTTGTAGTCATATAATTCTTGTTTAAATCTATTATTGATTTTTAAATACTGCTAATTGTTCTTCAGTGTAGTTAACAAGAGTTCCACTGTCGCCAATGCTTCTAATTGGTACTAGACTTAATACACCTTTAATTCTACCATTTGCTCCGGGGTTATCTAGTGTACCTAACGCTTTAATTTTATCTCGTAATTTTAATGCACGATCAATATACTGTGGTGGTGCCATTAACTTAATTTCCAACCAGTGATCGTCATCATGCTCATCAAAATGTTTGCAGATAACTTCAATATTACGCACAAATCTATCTTCATCTTTTTCATCGAGTAGTCCGTCAAAATGTGCGCTAAGGTTAATACTGTTTAGATACTGAACTGCTTCTGCCCAATATTTATGATCCCTGGTTCCGTTGCTAGTCAGCATGATCCATTGATCTCGACTCTTAAGATGTTTTAAAAAATCTAAAAACTTAGGATGTAGTGTTGGCTCGCCGCCACCGAAGTTCCATCTAATGCTTTCTTTATTGGACCAGTTGTCGATTAAATTGTCAGCAGTACTAACTAATAATTCATAATCTTTATGATCGTCAGTACGATTATGCACACTAGTCCAGCAGTAGCTACAGTCGTAATTACATCGTCTGCCTAGATCCCATAGAATCTGATATGGTATAGGAAAGTTCATTTCTACTGCAACAGGCTTGTTGATTGCGCCAACAACATTATCTAATGTACTTTCCTTGCCTTCCCAGCTACTGTTAGTAACTGACAACATTGGTTTATACATAGCTGACTTGGCTTTTGATACAATAACATCTGCACCGCAACCACAACTGTCCCAAGGACACTTAAACCACGACGTAGGTAAATCATATCCGTCAAATATGTTACCTAAAAATCCAGGGAATAGAGTTTTATTTTCAACAGTATTTGGCAAAACTTTCTGAAATGCTTCTTTAGTTTTTCGATATTCTAAACCTAGCTTGTTCTGTATAGGCCACCAGTCTTCGGTTGGATTAGCAGGCTTGTTTTGTTTTAGTATTGCTCTCCATCCGTCAAAATTAAATCTATCTAATTTAGCACTAGCAGTATTACAAATCCATAAGTTACCGTCAAAATCTATGTACAATGCTCTAACGCCAGCACTGCATTGCCATCCTTGCCATTTATTTAGACCTCGAGCAATAGTTTCATCAACAGAGAGTCTAATATACTTTTCAGACTCGTCATAAATTCTAAATTGTTTATTAGTATTTGCATCATCCATAAGTGGCCCAATCTTTCATATTTTTAATTTCATTATAGTTTTCAATTATGTCGGCGTAACTATCATCATATGTTTTAATATGGGGACCTTTATCGACTATTGGAATCCCGGCATTTTTACAATCTGTATTCATTGTTTGATAATTTATGATAATTGTATCAGCTGGCATTACATTATGTAGGGCAGTATCATGCTTGAGAATTATATCAATACAGTTGTTAACGGTGTTTATTTCTAATTTAATTTTATTATTAGCACTAGCCCGGATTGTAGCAGTTCCTAGATTTTCTAAGCCTTTAGCAGTAAATTGTCTATGCCATAAATTAGTAGTATTTGCCATTGCTAGGCTTACTACTCTACTAAAGAAGTCTCGACGAACACAAATAAATTTAAAATTATTGTCTTTTAATATTTTAAAAAAATTTATATAATCAAACTCGTGCAACGTCCAAGGCTGAGGAAATACTTTCATAACTACTGACACATCAGTAGTTTCAAATAGTGTTTGCATATCGTTTCTAAATTTAACTCGTTCGTCACTGTCGAAACTATTTTCTTTTGTAATAAATGTGCCTGTCGAATCTTGATATATTTGTAGTTGATTATGTGTGTACTCACCTAGTGTAACTGCCAAGTTAGGTAATTTTAAAAATATTTTATGTTGTAAGCTAGTACTTCCGCTCCTTAAAGAACCAATAATACACCACCTATTGTTCATGGTTTTTCCTTTGTACACATAATGTCAAAATTACAATGGCACATTGTTTTAGTACACAATACTGGTTCTAACGGAAACGATAAATTTTCATCATCGATACGACCAAGACGGCCGCCTTCTTTGCACCACCCTCGGTGATAGCTGCCATCCATGTCAACAATTAACTGTTCAACACCTGCATAGCACTTCCATCCAGACCAGTCGTTTGTTTTATCGTTGATAAATCTATGTGCGCTTGACGGTTCAGTAGTTCCATCTGGATATACTTTACGCATTGCTCCTCTATAATACTCAAGGGGCTTAGTAAATTTAATATGTCGTGTAATTAATTCATGCTGACGATTCATTAGGCTTTTTTGATAGTCTGTATATTCATACAAAGTATCTCCAAAGTCTACAATCAATGGTTGCAAGGCAATTGATAAATCGCCAAGGTCTTTAACTTTATCAGCAAGCTCAAAACACTGTTCAAACTTTTCTGGACTCATCATAACATTAACGTGTGTTCTAACAGTTTTATGCAACAACTTAACAACATTTAAGAAATGTTCTTCGTCTGCAAATTCTGGATGATAACTTAGACAAACATGATCAAAGTAATGCAGGTTTTCTTCCCAATATCTTAGTGTACGAGATCCATTACTGATTAATCCAACCTTAACACCTAAGTCACTACAGAACTGACAAATTTCTGTGAAGTGTTTATACATAGTGACCTCACCACCAGTGAACTCAAAATATATATTTTTATGGAAGTAGTGGTCTTTTACTTTTGCAATAAAGTTTTTAATAACTTGTGGATCTGGCCAACGTTTAGAACCGTCATGCAACGCCGATGGGCAATAACTACATTTGTAATTGCAAGTATTTCCTAGGCACCAGTTAACTACAAACCACTCGTCGTTTGTTGGTTGTAGATGAATTAATTTAGTATATTTGTGTTCCATGATATACTTATCGTATAAAAGTTTTAGTCAAAAGAAAACCCGCCCGTAAGTCTATGACATTAGAGGGGCAGGCCGTATTATTATTGTTTCTTAGCTGGTTCGGCTTTCTTTTCTACTACAGGCTTTTCAATCTTTGGCATTTCTTTACTAGGCTTCTTGCACTCGACCTTTTCTGCATTGGCTTTGTCTTTGCAGTCAATCTTAGCTGACTTAGGAACACGAACTTCCATAGTCTTATTGCCTACTTTTACATCTTTAGTTTCTTCTGCATAAGCCGTAGTGAACGCTAGGCTTAATAATAGAGCAGTGATTAATTTCATAACAGTCTCCTTACTGATTGTTTATTTATTTACGAAGAAAGGGGCATTAGCCCCAAACTTCGTTATATTTTAGCATAGCTAGTATGCGAGCAGTTTTAAGTCTGTCCAACACATAGTCGCTTAGTGGTTCATCACCGTCTTCGTCAACTACGGTTGGACGACGATAGGCAACATGGATATCAACTTCTTCGTATCCATCACTATCGCCATCGTCTACTTCACTATTACTTGCTAGCTGGCTTTGCAGTGCTTGCTGCTGGAGCTGGTGCTGCTGCTTTTTCGTCCTTGACAACTGCACTTTTGACAGGCGCTTTTTCGTCCTTCTTAACTGCAGGTGCTGTAACAACTGCTGGTTTAACTTCGGCTGTTTTAGCTGGCTCTGCTGCGATTGGAGTTTTAGCAGGTTGAGCGAATGCTGTTGCTGCGAATGCTGTAACTAAAATTGCGATTGCTGTTTTCATAATAAAGTTTCCTTTTTGGTTAATGTAGAAATTTTTATCCCTACATATATATAACGCGGTAGCCTCTAAATTCGTTTACACAGTTTGGCAAATTAAGTCCAAAGACTGTCACGTGCCTTGATAAGTCGGATCATCATAGCTTCATCTTCGGCAGCATAGTCTGCTTCGATCTTCTGTAGCAGTTCATGTGATCGTGTGCTTAGTTCTTCAAGTTCAGGAGTCTTCTTGCTGCCAAAAAGTCTGCCATCATTGAGCAACCGAGCCTTCTCGCAGTATTCTGTCCAACCACTTGCATCATAAGGATCAGGACGATTTGGATGGACAGTGGTCCACCATAGGTAAAGTTCTTTGATTTCCTTTGCGGCAATGGCTTGGCCAGTAGGTTCGGCCGTATGCTTCTCACCTTCCTCTAACCATTCTTCGTTAGTAAGAGTCATTGCCCAATCTAAGTGATCAAGGCCTGCTTGGGGACAACGCCATGTACGCCAACGGAACCAACCTGTTGACCAGAATGGTGCATTATATTTTGCACGGTCTTCTTTACTGCCCCAGGCAATGTGACTCCACGCAGTTTCTATTTCAACAAAATCAACAAGCTCATTGAATAGGCAAGGCAAAAAGCGGTTCCCCACGTCTTGCCACTGGCCAGGTTTAATATCCCGGGGGTGAGCGGTAAGGCTATGAGTACGGGTAACAAAACGGTTGTTGACATAATATTTGATCTCGTAAATTTTATCTATTGGCCACCAGATAAAGTTTTGAATAGCATCAAGAGCTTCTTCAGCAATCCAGTAGCGAACAGGATTGAAACGTTTTGCTTCGTCCTCCCATTCTGCCCAACCGTCTGAAGTTAGAGCACCTCTTTTAGGAGTTCCTCTAATCCAATCTGCAAACTTAGTGCATGACCAATAATTACTTCTCATTACATTTTCTCGTATGTTTGTGCAAAGATGTCTTTCTTAACAACACCATAGTCGTTTTCACCGTGACGAACAATAACGTCTTCGCCTGTGTTATAGTGTAACTTCTCACCCCAGCTAGTGTCAACTGTGCCGGAATGATCTGCTAGTTTAGCCACTTTGATAATCTTCTTTGGTGTGCAAACACCGTTACCTAGATCATCTTTAAGATCGTTAAACTTTTCTGGACTAATAGGATACTGCTCACCTTTAGGCCCAGTCATAATGTAGAACCCTTTTGGATACTTAACTGGACCTTCAAGTGTATCAATAGTGCCCGGCTCGCTGGCAATCTCATAACGTTCTTTGGCAGGACGTTTGTAAGTTTTGAATCCACCGTCTTTGAACCAAGCGTCGGTAATGCCCTTGCCTTCTACAATGTTAATAAACTCCCGAATCATTTTCGTTCGCCGAATAGTTGTAGCAGATTAATAAACAAGTTGATAAAATCCATATACAGTGTTAGTGCTCCGCGAACTTCTGCGGCATCACTAGCCTCTGTACTCAACTCTTCACGAATCTGTTGTGTATCATAAGCAGTTAACCCCAAAAAGATAATGATAGCCAATGCTGAGATTACCATCTGCATTACAGTTGAACCAATAAAGATGTTAACAATGCTGGCAATGATAATTGCAATCAAGCCAACAAACATTAAACTACCGAGTCCGCTTAGATCCTTTTTAGTAAAGTAACCGTAAGCACTCATAACACCGAACAGAATTGCCGCACCCATAAATGCTGACACAATACTGCCCATGTTAAACACAGCAAAGATTGTAGCAAAGCTCAGCCCCATTAAGGCTGCAAATCCATGCAAGCATAATTGTGCTACACCTTTACTAGGATTGCCACTTAGAACCATAGCAACACCAAAGATTGCCACAAGTGGTGCAAAAATAACAATCCACTTCATCACTCCTGTAAAAAAGAATGCCAATAACTCTGGGCTGGTACCTACAAAGTAACTGACAATCATTGATACAATTACAGCAAGACTCATATGTCCATAGACACGGCCCATTGCTGAATTAATTTCGCTGGCAGAACGATATGATATTCCACCTGAGTAAGTTGTTCCAAACATATTTTCTCCTTAATTCCGATTTAAAAGTGGTGTAAACCTTGACTCAAAACTTTCTTTATAGCAAGAATATTCTTGTCCGGTTTGCGCATTGATGTAATGTACCCATGTTTTACTGTCAACATCGACTACATCTATAACCCTAAACTCTTTTCTATCTACGGTTCCCCATAGTTGTCCTGTTTCAATTTTCATCTTAGTGCGTCCATTGTTAGTTCTTTACCATAGACATGTGCTACAGGCTTAATCCAACCTAAGTCTAATGCTGTCATTAGCATCTGCTGGTATTCTCTAGGACACTTTTCGCTGATTTCAAATCCTGCCCTAGGACTTATCACAATTCCATCATTAAGCATAAACTTAGCGTCACCTTGTCGTATGGTTCTAATATTAGTTGTTCTAGTACTTATCATCATAGTTTAAGTGACTCTAAAGTTTGACGTTTGGCTTCTTCTTTAACTTCTTGATTGTGAATAATTTGCAATCCTCGGAACATATTTTCAACTACATGAATAATAGCCTTTTGTCCGTCTTCAGTTAAATGACTGTACTCTGGAGCAACAGTACTTTCATGCCACACTAGCTTATTACGACTAAGTTCTAATAGACCTCCGTAGACAAGGTCCTTGTTCATACTACGTTTAATATCAAATTTTTTCGCCATTTGCAAAGCCTCTAAAACGGAGAAATCGTGGAAAGCGTAAAGAATAACTGCCATCTTGATTTTGTGTAATCGCATCGGCTCGGACTTCCACAATTTTGCCAACCACTTCTTCACGACTGATCCAGTAATCATCACGATTGCTATCGGAAAAGCCACTACCCACGTTAACACGAATTCCACGTCCATCGTCTTCACCTTCGCATACAAGAGCACCTAGTCGTCCAACGTTCTTGCCTGTGCCCTCTTCTACAGCAACAACGGTTAATGATACTTCAATAAATGGCTTCAACTTGAGCCATGCTACTGAACGTTTGCATTGATAGAATGCTTCTGGATCTTTAAGCATAATGCCTTCGTATCCGCCGGCAATAGCCATTGCATTAATTTCTTTATAACGATTCTGTCCTTCATCAGTATCCAAGTCTACCAACTCTTGACCTACTACAGTCACATTGGGCAGACCATCTTCGTGGTCTGCGAACCATTTAGACAACCATGCACTTCTTTCAGTCTGTGTATTTTTACAAACGCCAGTTTCAAATCTAGCCAACGGTACTGCATCGAACAAGTTAAGCACGGCATCATTGGCCTGTGCGCTACTCTTACGATGGATCTGTTTCATCAAGTCTTGGAAACTGCTAGACATAATCTCGCCGTCGAGCACCATAGGTTCTGTGAACGATCGGGCCATCGGTGCTAGTTGTTCTTTCACATGTGGAAAGTTAACAAGCTCTTTACCGTTGCGGCTATACTGATCAACACGCCCATCTGGATAAACAACAGTAATAACACGGACGCCGTCGAGTTTAACTTCGATAAGTTTGCGTCCAGATACTTTCGATTCATGATTAGCACTATCATGAGCAAGCTGGCAGCTAAAAACAGGTATAGCATATTTTGCATATTTCTTTTCTACCACTTTGTTAACAGTATTTTCACTAAAGCCGGCTCGCATATCTTTAATAAGAATACGACGATACCAACCATTCCACTCTTGCTGAGTAGCTTGTGTTACCAATGCGGCAACTGCGTCGCGAGCATCGTTGCCGGTGAGGTCACGATTACGTAAACGCTCAGCGATAGCAATAAAGCCATCCCAATTAAGGCCAGGGCCGTCTTCATCTTTTTTCTCCGGGATTTGTTTAAGGCCAAAAGTGACCATTGCATTATATGCCAACTGTAGTCCACTAAACAGTTCATCATTGCCCGCCTCAGCTTGCGCCAAAAGGATAGCTTCTTTGTTCAAACGACTAGGGTGATTTTCCAAATCACTAATAACACGATAGCAAGCTTCACTCATTGTAGGCCTTTCTAATAACTTAATGTAGCTATTATACAGTCTAAAGGTTAATAGGTCAAGTGATCTGGTGTTTTAAATGGCTTGCCAAGTTGTGCATATGGCAAATTTCGGATGATTTTCTTTTTCATTGCTCGTATAACTGGATGGTTATGGTTCCAATCAAACGCTTTTAGGTACTTGTGCCAGCAGGTTTTCTTGCATCTTTTGGCTAGATTACTGTCTAAAAAATGTTTGGCTGCATCAAAATCATTGCCAAATTTATCATTTAATTCACAGGCAATGTTAAATGCGAATGCTCCCATTTCGTCTTTATGCCCGTAATACTCTTGCTCTCGACGGTCTCTAGCATAATATGCTGTACTTTCGTATCCTGGAATATCTTTAAACTGTCTAGTACGATATTGGCGTATGTGTACAATTTCGTGCAGAATAGTATCTGCAAATAGTCTACACATTCTATCCCAACGTGTGTCTGAGAGTTTAATATGGGTGCTAGCAGAATTGTAACCAAATGCTATTTCAACATGGGTGCGATCTTCTTGATCGTAATGAGCATAGTATGCTCCGCCAATGTAGACTACACCTTTATCATGTGTAGGGTCACGTTTTAATGTAACTCGAATAGGAAGATACCATTTGAGGTGATTGCTTAAGAGCTTTTGTAAATCCTTAACAGCTAGGCGTTTGCCCACTATATAGGGTTTCAATTCGTACAGCATAGCGTACAAATTTTCTCTGTCCAGCAACGACCAATTAAATGGATGTCTAGTCACAGCACTCTCCTAGTTTAACTATTTAAGTACTGCAACTAACCTAATTAACCGCGCACTTTAAGGGCGTTTTGATATCACTTTATCAGCTAAACCGTAGGCTACTGCTTCATCTGCACTCAAGAAAGTATCAAATTTCATAGTAGTAAACAGTTCTTCGTATGTTTTACCAGCTGTATTATGGCGCACATACAGTTCTGTTAAACGCTGATTAATTCGATGCCCTTCTTCGTAACTGCGTTTTGCGTCTTCGAACTGTAATTCTTGAACGTGAACGCTACCACGTGTGCCCGGTGTACCTGAACTAACACGGTGAATCATGGTACGGCTTTCGGGTAGTACAAAACGCTTACCCGGTGCACCTGCTTGTGCTAAGAATGAACCCATACTAGCAGCCTGCCCCATAACATAGGTTGCTACATCAGGTTTAATAAACTGCATTGTATCGTAAATAGCAAGACCAGCAGTAACGCTTCCGCCTGGGCTATTAATAAAGAACGTAATGTCCTCATTACCTTGACTCTCTAAAAAAAGCAACTGTGCAACAATTACACTTGAAGTATGCTCGTTAACATCCGTATCTAACATTACAATACGGTCTTTTAGTAGACGACTATAAATGTCGTAACTACGTTCTCCTCGAGCTTCTTGCTCGACAACCATTGGAATTAAAGCTGGCATTATTTGTATTCCTTATCTAAATTTACATTTGTTAAACCTGCAACTGTCTGGAACTTGTCCCAGGCAATTTTAGCGGCAGGGTTCTTTTCTAATTCTTCGCTAGGAAGGACTGTTTCAAGCCAAATTTCTGGACGTCGTGCAGGATTGGCTCCAAACTTACGTGGCTGATGAAACTTACCACGTTCCCATAATTCGATACTTACTGATCGGAACAGATCTTCTTGATCGTCGGCATACCCAGCCCATTCTGGATTACTGCCGCCAAAGAAGCCACGCATCATATTTGCGTCTGAACCCCCGGCATAACCTTGCCAAATTCCTTGCCATTGTGCATCATCATGCGGATCAAAATCTGTGCGGGCAATAATAACCAGTACATCATCAATATCTACAATACCATCGACTATATCTTTAACACACCGGCTATAGCTTAGTCCAATTTTCATTATCTTCCTTGCCTATAATTGTTAACAGTAGGGCCGTCTGTACTAAATGACAGACCAGCAACACCACCTTCGTAAAACTTACCGTTCCATTGTAACTGAACTTTGACACTTTTGTCAACACTTACTTTAAGATATTGGCGATCTTTAAAGTCTAGCACATCTGCAACAATCTTTCGACCATTAGTGTCACAGATAATTTCGCAAGTATCTTCGATATATTGTCTCATAGTGTAAAACTCACTTGTTTAATACTGTCCCATCGAAAACTCTTCCACGCAGAATTTTCAAGATCATATACTGGCATAATGTCTTCATTAACTTTACGAGTCGAACCCTTACTTTCTAATACAGTTGGATCCTTAAACATGATTAATGTAGTATCAGTAGTACACTTCATTACACGTTCAGTACCATCTTTTTTAGTAAACGTAATGGTAACTGGACCTATACGTAAGTGACTCTTTAGCCACTTTTTAAATTTAATTAAATCTGATTCACTTAAGGTCATCTTGGTGTAATTCCAGTTTGCGTTTAAGATCGGCATTCTCAGCTTCGAGCTTTTCGATATGGCTTGCTAACTGCATCAGTAACTCATGCATATTTGTCGCTGTTGTTCTAGTTACTTCTGCTACATTAAAATTTTTCATTTTTATTCCTTATTCGGCAAATTCAAATAACTTGTTTGAGGAGTTGATTGCAATCTCCTCAAACTGTTCCATTACTGTTGTCGGAAATCTAAAGTCAAAACTATTAGAATTTTCTTTACGTTCCCAATATCCACACGCTGGCAAACCATTAGGTAATGTTCCACGGATATAATCATCACAGTGGCCGTTGCAGTTGTCTATTTGATCAGCCATTGCTGTTCTACCTGTTTCGTATGCTTCTTTAACTGCATCCTGAATTTTAGGAAATGCAAAATTATACATTTTTGCACTGACGATTACTGTAGAACCATCTAGTTTTTTACTATGATGTACTCTAAATTGTTGTTGGAACTTTTTAAAAATTACTGAATCTTCATAGGAAGTTTTAACAATATCTAAAGCTGTCATAGAGCTAATAGACTGAGCTGAGGTTGCTTCTAGTCCCCTAGTCTTGATCTCAACTCCAATTGCTAGCAAATCAGCACCTTTGCCTCGATTAATATTATAGCCGAGTTTTTCCATTTCGTCTTCTACTAGATTACCAATATTGCCGTAGCATTGCTCCGGAACAACCATGCCAACTAGTGCGTCTGTAGCTTTTTTTAAGTTTGTAATTTTTAAGTACATTATACTTCCAATATTAAGTTAGGGTTCCAGCCAGTTTGCTCGCTGTAACCATCGTTTTCGTAACCACGTGGGTTACATACAATACGTGTCTCGCCAATCATGTAGTCAAACGGATGATGAGTGTGTCCATGTGTCCACAGTTTAATCTGCGGATGATCCATAATAAACTCACTCAAGTCACTGTGGTAGCCACCGTTCATCAAAGTTTCATGAGCATACATTGGATGTACACTTTGGAAACTAGGACTGTGATGTCCTACCACAACGCATGTCTTGTCCTTATGTTCCTGAACAATATGTTTAATGTAGCCTAATGTCTTATCGTGCCTGATAGCAACATCAAGTGGACTCATAGCCGCATATTCTCTTTGATCGTTGCGGACGATGTGAAAGTCGTTCATCATGTCTTTAATGGCATGCATAGTCAACGGATCACGCTTGTTCATGTTAGTCCAAAGTGTTCCGCCAACAAATACAACATCGTCGATAATCTTTGTGTCTTGTTCTAACAAGGTAATATTAGGGTACTTGGCAACTTCTTCTCGCATGTAATCAATGCCAGCATAGAACTTGCCGTTGTAGAATTCATGATTACCCATTACGTAGATAACATGTGGGAACTGAAAACTACAACGCTTAAAGAAATCGCGGAAGCGAGCAACTCTCTGCATCTTACGGCTAAGGTCAGCTAACGCCCCGTTGCTATATGGATTAAAATCTGCGGCGTGATGGTCGTGCAGATCCTGAGCAATCATAATATCGCCGCCGAGGATAAGCACATCTGCGCCTTCATCGTTTGTAATGTTAATGTCACTAAACTCTAAATGGAGGTCACTAACTAGTTTGATTTTCATATTCTTTTCTTTTCAGTTGACGTTCTGTTTCATGTTTATCACACAGTGTCTTAATCCAACCGCCTTCACGTTGATGTCCGGGATTACCGCAGGTTTCGCAAGTATTACCTGCCCATGCTTCTGCCATACTAACTAGACCTTTAATGTACTCGTCGCCGCCACTGTAGTAAAAACGTAGTCCGCCAAACTTTTCTTTAATTTGATGTACTATTACCTGCTCTACTACAGGATGACGTTCGTGATTTTTATTCCACCAATTAGTGTGACCTTGAATGTTAGAACAGAGTGTTTCAAGGATAGGCCACCAGCCCTCACCTACACAGAATCCGCCGTAAGGATTAGCAAACATCTTCGGAAAACGTTCTTCCATTTGTTTGGCAAACTCATCGTACTTTTCAAATTCGTCACTCATAGTACTTTTCCTAGTCCCATCCAGATAAGTTGATCTAAATCAGTTTGATAGTCTTGGCCTGTTCTACGTTTGCGCCAAATTTTTTCTAGGAGTTCTTTGCCGTCGCCAAATTCAGGTTCGACTCCTGCACCACGGCTTTCGAGTTCCTCGATTAGATCTTCTGTGTCAAATTCTGACAAGTCTACATCAACTTCAACTTCTGTGTAAATTGTTTTATACATTATTGTACTGCCTTAACATAGTTTAGTCTAGTCACATCATTTTGATGTTTCCAGTGTTTGCTGTGGTCTTTAACTTTGGCTTTGACAATAACACACGGACCAATTGCAAGATCCGTCTTGTTAAGCCATGATGCCATCTTACTGTTTATTATAGCAGAAATATTGTAACCCTCAAAGTTTTTTGACTTAACTGACTCAAGTATTTCACAATCTAGATCAGTAAGCTGACTACCGATTTCTGCCAAGTATCCTTCTTCAGCATGCCTTGCCGCACGTTTGACCTGTACGTGAGACTTATCTCTTACATAGACACTAGGTAAACATGCTACATACCCGAATTCTTTAGCTGTAATAGTTTCGTTATTAAGAATGGCATTGATGCTAGTTTGAAAATCATTAGTTCCCTCAATCGCTCCGAATAGGAATCTTTTAAAATGATTCCTGACTTCTGTAGCATAGGCAACATCTTCTGGCAAGACAGTTAATGGAGCAGGCTTATCTTTTGGATCTGCTGTCCAGATCGTCGGATCTAATGTAACCAACATAAGGATTTTGTTAGTTTGTTTAGAGTACAAGTACATACCGTCCGAACTATAAACTGCTTCAGATTCTTTAATGTAAGCACCGTTAACTCGTTGAGCAGCACATGCTAGTTCAAGAATCTTTTGGACAGGGAATGAATTATCTCTTGCCACGATACGCTCCGGTGCTGTTAATATGTGTATATTTTAATAGAAAATGGCGTTCTTGTCAAGTGTTTCTAAGTTCAAAAAGACCTTTTTGATCAACTTTCGTATTACAGGATGCGTAACACTATCAAATGTTTTAAAATAAGCAAATAAATTTGTACTAGCATACAGCCCTTTTGGACGAACATTAGCTAATCGACTAGCACGATGTAGATATTGTATGCTTCTACTTCTACCTAAATTTCGGATTAACTCTAATGCGATACTTAATGCATACGCATCTATTTCGTCCGGGTCGCTTAGATAACTTATATTACAGTCTAAGTCTACAATATACGGATTTGGATGATACTTTCTTTTACGTCCCTGTTCTTGATGACGTAATTCATGTACAACTGCATCGTAAAGCTGTACAAGGAATTGACCTACTTGCGAATGCTCAAAGAACATGTCAGTATCTATATCATGATAGATAATAACTTCGATCGAGGATTCATTATTTTTGTCTGCATCTAGATCATAAAATGCATTTATATAAAATTCGTTAACTTCCAGCCCTGCTATCTTTTTAGTTTTAATAGCAATATCAAGTGGCTTAAAATGTTTTCGAATAGTTGCCAATAGACTACGAAACTTACAACCCGTATGAGCGTTAGTCATTATACTTGTACAAATACCACGCACTACATATAGGTTCGAGTTCACATTATAATCTATAAGTTATACGCCCTTTGGTTAAATCATAAGGGCTGACTTCAAGTTTAACATTATCCCCTAGGATAACTTTAATCTTGTGCTGTTTTAGTTTACCACTCATGTAGCATAATACTTCATGTGTAGTATTTACTTTAACTTTAAAAGTTGAGTTTGGTAATACATCAACTACACTGCCAGTTAATTCGATTACTTCTGAGTTTTTAGCCATTTGCTTTACTTATAATCATTGCACCATTTTCTACTTTGATATTAATAGTATCACCTTCCTTCCATCCTTGTGCCTCACACAATTCAGGGGGAATTTTAAATAAGACATTATCTGGATCTCCAGGAATATCTTCAAATAATTCTTCAACTAGAAATGTTTTCTTTTCCATCTTCTGGCACCTTTTTAGTTTGACTATCACCCGGGGCTACTCTATAAACATCATCTACTGAGTCAGGAGTACTAACTTCAAAAATAACTGAATCAGGCGTCATTGCAATTAACTGGTGAGGAACTAATGGTAGTACATTCCACACGTCACCTTCCTTTAGTGCTACTTGTTTTAATTCAGTTGTAGTTGTATCAAGGTATCGTAACATAAAGTTACCTGTATTTATAAACCAGGTCTTTTCTTTTTCTTTATGAAAGTGCATACTAAATTTTGAGCCGGGGTGCTCAAAACATAGCAGTTTACCACAGTATTTGTCGTTAGTGGCCCATATGATTTCATAGCCCCAACCCTTGTCTACTTTACCTTCTAATCTACTCATTCAATATTATCCTTTGATTCTATAACCAACCAACCTAATTTAAATAGGTCATCTTTAATTTCATCAGTGACTACTCCTTCTGGTACATAACCGTTAGCTCGTCGATGATCTAGTCCGTAGCCATCTTCGCTATTACCAATACCACTACAGTACCAATCAATATAATCACCCTTTTCCTGCATGTCAGCAATTATACCACCAGCAGATCGCCAACTGGCGCTCCAATATTCTTCTTTAAGAATAGGCCACATTTCACGTTTACAAAAATCATTGTTACAAATGGCTGCATACAAATTTTGAGCGTAAGTATCCGACTCTCGTACTTTAGCCAATATCCAATCAGTTGATCGGAGATCGTATTCCATGTTGTTCTGTTGCCATTTAGGGTCAACCATATTTTCTTCATCTTGTTGACGAGCTGACTTGAAGAGGTGTAAGTAATCCTCACTAGGCTCTGTACCTTCCTCTTCACAGCGTTTGATATAGTTGTCCGCTTGGAAGGTATGGCGCTCAGGGCTTTTTGATATAGTCATGAATGATTATAGCATAATACAACATAAGTGTCAATAGACAATGTTGTCAAACATTACCAAGATAATGGAATTTAGAAATACTGTTTTTAAAATCTTTATTAGCCTGTAAAAATTTAGGATCAATTTTATCAAAATAACTGACCCAGTAATGTCGCCATGCTGGTTTAATTGCTTGTATTTCTGGATGTATTTCTAACCAATAATCCCTTTCACGGCCTTCAAACCCGGGAATAGCATTTGATTTGTATACTTGGAATGTATTACGATCCCAGTCTGGATATACAATCGATCTAACAACATCGGCAGTAGTTTCGTAGTTTCTCATCATCTCACGATCCCATTGGGCAAATCGTCTAGAGTCAATAATATCAGATAGTTCTATATTTCTCTTGTAATGCAAGTATACTTGGTATGCTTGTTCTACAGCAAGATTTGGCATATCAGGTGTCCAAAAGAAATATTCAGTTCCGTTAGGATTTTCTGGTCGTGGCGGACAGATGCTAATAGCACCGTCCTGGAAATGGAAAAATACTTGGTTACCGTGTTTGATAATAAACGGTTTGTCTACACCATATATTGCCCCAACTGTTTTACCTTGTTCGACTAATTTTCGTTCAACAGGGCTTCCGCCTTTGTTAATTCGCAATAGGCTAGACATTGATGCATAGCTTAGTGCGTTTTCTAAAATAGTATCGTTAAATGTATCAGTTGACAGATCATCTAACCAATCAACTATTTCTATAGTAATGTCTGGATGGTTTTTAGCAAGATAATCTAAATCTTTTTTAATAGTAAAATCCCATTCGCTTAACATATTACTTGCAGATCGATCTTGATTATTAGGGTTGTATACACCCTTATCTACCGCAGCCATTGACCATCTAACTACTACATGATCCAATTTAATATTATTTTCTAAGAATGTATTAAGTACGGTCCAGCTGTCGCTGCCGCCACTAAAATATAACATAAGATAATCGTACTTGTCTCGTAGTTGTTGAGCACGTTGTTTATAAAGTTCTTTTAAACTAACAGTACCAGTTGGTTTAATTGAGGAAAATAGCTCGTCATGAAAGTGCCATGTTAATGGTTGATTAGTTTCTGTTGCTTTAATTGCTGCAAACATTTTACTAGCAAACCGCTCGTTGCCAACTTGATAATATCCGGCGTAATAATCATTTTGCATATAATTCCATTATTTTTATTTAATTTTAACGCTGGGTAGTTAAAATTTTACAGCAGATATTTAGCGAATGAATTTACAAAGCAATTATTGATTTGAAATTTTATTTTTTAAGTCGTTAAAATATACTTTAGGATTTGTTAGGATTGTTTGATCTTGCGAGGCACGGTACTTATTAAATGATAATCTAACATTATTTTTTTCATCGTCTGTTAGATTCTTTTTTAAAGCCAATGATAACTTATTGATTAATAACTCACTATCATTGTTTGCAAGATAACTGTACGGTAAAGTAATACATTGATTATCTATATAAGACTCTAATCTATTACCTACTCGGTATGGCGGTATATCTGAATTACGCAATGGATATAATACATAGTCGAACATACATTTCTGTACCGGACCATCTTCTACTAAACTAGTCATACAATAATACCTAAGCATCATTTTTAAAGTTATATAAGTTAGTAGATCTCGATGCTGTTCATTAAAACGGTCTTGTAAAATATTGGTTGCTTCTTCCTTACTTACAAATTCTTGCAACTCTCTTTGGCAATATGTTGTCCATCGTTCTAATAAAAATTCCCAAACTTCGCTTGTTAACGGGGATATTAAATTTTTATCTAGGATAGTTTTAAATAAATTCATAAACAATGCCGTTAATTTTTCATTGTCTGTATTATTAGTTATAACTAAAATAGTGGAATTTTTAAAATACTTACGATATAACGGAATGTTAGTAAAATCGTGTGTCCATATTATTTCTGACTCAGCACTAGTTGCATATTCTTTTTTAATATTTTCAATGTAAAATAGTTCTCTGGCATCTTCGGTTGCAAAACCTTCATGCTCTTCCATCATTGTACCAAATGATAAAAAATCAGTTCCTTGAGATTTATTTCTAAGTACAGAATGCGCACTACCAGTAGGAGAAATATCTATGTTTGTTAAATTATAATTTAGCAAGCCATTAAGAATCCTGGCAATGAAGTTACCTCCACTACCGGGATTAAAGACAATAAAAATATGATGTTGATTAAAAATTGAAGTCACATTATGACTTAGTACAAATTAAATTGTATCTTTACTTACAAGTTCTTGAGTGATATTATTTGCAGCATTATATGCAGTTTGAATGTTTAATAAGTGTTCAATTATATATGGATCTTCTTTGAATTGCATAGCTGATGCTTCTTCATCCCATATAGAAGTAAATGTTGATGTTAATCCGTCTTCAGAAAGCGTATTATCATTATCTACAAGCCTTCCGGTACTCATATAAGTTTCCCAAATATATTGTTTAAGCTCTGGCTTTATTTCTGGAGATGTCGTTGGATCAAAAAATGCAACAGATACATTTGGTCTAACGTGTGTTCTAATTAATCTAAACATATAGATTTCCTTTGTTAATTTATTTATTCGCACTTACGTGTTATGTCAGCGTAATTATCTTTAATGTACGCATCAGGATTAAATCTTTTAATTAATTTTTCTTGTTTCGGACCTACTGTATTTCCCTTCCACATAGAAGCTATTGTATTTGGCTCCCTTGTTAACCAGTGTTGGAATGCTATCAGTGGGAATCCTCTTTCTTCTGCTTCAAAACGTGTGCCGGCGCCGTGCGACTCGCCATTCTTTAAAACAGTACTCATAATTGGATCTTTACGATTTCCTAATCTCATTTTAATTACTTCTACGTCAGGATGTTCATGCACCGGAACTATTGGTGCAGGATGAATTAGATACAGTTCAACTTGAAAGCGATCTTTCCTAAACAACGATACTGCTGTAGCATCGTCTGATAAAAATACTTCTGGATTAGGTGGAAACATGATAGGCATTCCTGCGTGTATCCACCAATCTGCAAACTCTTTTACATCAGACCATGACTCTGGAATAGGTAAATTTGCATGTGGGTTTATCGTAGGAACGAACTCCATATTTAAATTTTTAGCGGTCATTGTTGTCATTTTAGTTTATTTTTCTATGTAAATATTTGAAATCATATCATCATTACCACTAGCAGTCATTACATACTGTAAGTCTTTGTGTTTCGTAATAACATGGTACGGCCCTACTATATTTATAAACTCTTCTAAGAAGACTGCCATAAGTGACTTGCTAAAGTATAATGCAATGCAGGCATGTAATCCGTGGCCAAATGCTAGTCCAGTAGTATTTCTAGCTAGATCAAACGTATCTGGGTTGGCCCAGTGTGTCGAGTCTCGATTGGCCGCATCGTAGCATAATGCTACAGTATCCCCTACTAGTAAGTCTATGCCGTGTAGAGTAATAGGTCTATTAACAGTTCTTCTAAATCTTCCAGTAGATGCATTAAATCTCAATGATTCATTTACTGCGTTTGGAATCAATGACAAATTATTTAATACATCTTGATACTTGTTTTCTCTAAACAAATCTAACATCATAATTTGTATAGACCCTGTTAATGAACTTGCTCCGGATATAGTAGGGCCAGAAAATAATGACATTCCATACCATGTTTCTGGTTTAGTAGCTGCTATATATTCTGCATATATTCCCGGGCCAGGTGCTGGCTTTTCTTGAGTAATAGCGTGCGTTACTAGTTTTATTAACTTATCAAATAATTCAGCTTTCTGATTATACATTACGCATTGGGGTGCATGTCGTTGTATATCTATTACTAGATTTTTAATATATTCTTTAGGATACGGTAAGTTAAGTATTTCAGCAGTTGCCCATGCAGTTGTTTCTTCTGCTACTTCGGATAAATTAATTATAGTTTTGTTAGACAATTCGTCTCTAACTTTTTCTCTATATATAGTCGCAATACGTTCTAAGTTATTTTTTGAGTACGCATTTTTTGCAATATTTTTTAATATTTCATGAGTTGGATTATCGCTAGCCCCTAGTGTTTTTCCAAATCGACGAGGTTCTTCTACTATTAAATTTCCCTGACTTGATATAAACGTATTGTGATCTGTTAACGCATTTATAACATCGTCATATCTAGTTATAACATACAGTTTGTATTTTTCACTATAGTATGCAGAATCTCTACTTTGCAGTTTTTTATATATTTCAAATTTATTTAACAACCACTCATTTGAGTGAGGATCAAAGAGTTCCATATTATTTTACAATAGGAGTCGGGGTTGATACATCTGCATACCCTGGTTCTACATGTACCGTAAGATCTCGGCGCTCAAATGTTTTTCTAATAAGTTCTTCTTGCATTGGACCAGCCGTTGGTCCCTTCCATTGAACAGCAGCAGATGTCATTTCCTCAGTGTTATCCCAACGTTGACATGCTAAAAAACAAGTACCGTTCCCTTGCTGAGATGATGTATCTCCGCCATGTTCGTTGCCTGGGACTACCGTATTAAACACCTTACCCCATGTATAAGTAACTCCAGTAGAATGTTTACTCTGTGGGTTTCTATGTCCGCCGCCTAGATCTACTACAATTACTTCCATTCTAGGATGGCTATGTTTCTGTATGCTAAATCCAGGAAATTCTAAATATAACTCTACTTGATAATTTCCTTTTCTAAATAAGCAAATTGCAGAAGCATCATCACTTCTAATAACTTCTGCGTTCCACGGAATCATCATTGGCATTCTAGCATCCATATACCAATCTACAAATTCTTCTAAGTTACTCCAGTCGTCTGGGATGTTAACATTCTGAAAATAAATTGACGGGTCTATTACTTTTTTAATTAACGGATCATTCATAATTTATTTAGATAAAATTATATTGTTGGCGAAGTTTTTTGATTTTCCAAACGTATACGCTTTAAAAAACTTAATGAATCCTGTGCCATCGTAATTTAAATACCTCGGCGATATAGACTTATAGAGTGAGGTTGTTGCACTAATAACCATTTGAGAATACATAGTTTTTCCGTGCAATTTATGTAACCATGCTTGGTCCTGAGTGAAGAAACCTGAATCTGCGTTAACTTTTGTGCATTGGTATAAGTCCTTAGAATATGTAGTAGGATATATAAAAGGCACTACGGTTCGCTGATACATTGTTTTGTGTGAAAACGGAGTATGTGCAGTAGTTGATGCAGTACTTAAGGACAAATACTTATTCAAAATGTTATCTCTACTAGTGGGTTCTATATTATTTTTAATTTCTTGATCTGTTCTTTGTTGAAAATTAGACATAGCAATAATATCAGACTGCTGATTGTTATTGGATAAGTTGTCATATATGAATTTATTTTCAGGTAAATGAATAGCTTTTGCAACAACGTGTGCTTGCTTTATCATTATTTCAGGCAAATCAGGAGTCCAATAAAACAACACTCTATCTAAATTAGGCTGCTCACGTTCAGCAGGCATGTTTAGATAATTTACTCCAGCATCAGTTAAAATGAATTGCAGATCACCTTTTTCATTTATACGAACAATAGGTTTGTCCGTTCCATATACTAATCCTACTCGCTTGCCTGCTTGCAACATATTAGAAATGTGTTTAAACTTAGCAACGTTAGTAAAATGCGAAGTTAAAACAGTAACAATGTTACCACATGCTTGATATGCCCAATATTCGTCTTTATATGCAGTTATGTCTTCAAAGAAATCGTTTACTGTAATTTTTATTGTTGGATGACTAGTAGCTATTTCATTAAGTAAAGGAAACAACGCAAATTTAGTTTCAGATATAGTATTATCTTCATGTCTATTATTCTTGTTAAAATCCCAGTTACTTAATCCAGACATAGGCGCAAGAGCCATTACTTCGTCTACACGAATATTATTATCTAAAAAAGTCTTGATAACATTTGTGCTGTCAGCACCACCACTACAGAACACAATGATATAATCATATTCTTCACGTATTTGCTGCGCTCTCATTCTATATAAGATATCTAGGGAGATTTCTGGTTCTATAGTCCAATTTAATTTAGATAACGTATCATCAAAGAAATTCCAACTTACATTAGAGTTTGATTGTTGCGCTGCCATAACTGCATCGAATTTATTACTATAAATTTTATCAGCTACTTGGTAATAACCTATTTCGGTTTTCATATATTTAAATCCAATCTAAGAGTATTGATTGATCTGGAATAACAATTCCTGTACGGTAGTCCGTTATATTTTGTCTTTAAAAAATTTTCTACTTCATTGACTAGTACATCTATCTTTTCAAACCCAGTTTGTTTTTTTCTCTCAATTAAATCAGGGTATGCTTCACGATACCCTATGATTTTTGTAGAGTTGCACCCAATCTTACCATAGTATTCATCGTTCGTTAATTTGCTAAACCAATTTAAGTTCATATATGATAATACTAGTCCAGGAGACCATTTAAACCATTCAGCTACAGCTGGTTTATTAATACTACGTGCAAACTTGCTCCAACCGATATCGTGTTCCCAACATACTATTACCCAGTTACCTTTTTCATCTTGTATATAATCAGGAGTAGTTCTATGCAATGTTAAATCACTAGCACCTAAGATAGGAAGTCCGTCAGCGTTTTCAATGAATTTACAATAAGGCAATGCTCTAGGTCTATCAATCTGAGCTAGTTCAGATATCCTTTCTGCATCATTTTCATAGAATTTAGATAAGTTAAAATCAATTAAATCATATTCGACATTAAGCATTGAGCACACTGTTACTGCATAGCTCACATCATATAGATTGTAATCGTTTTCATAGCGCATAATAGTAACTTTAGGTTTACATCCTATTTCTAAATATGCCCTAAGCATTATTTCACTATCTACTCCACCACTAAAAAATATATTTGGCGTTAAGTTAGGATAACAGTCTAATGTACTTTGGGCTGCTAATAATAATTCTTCTTTAAATGACTTAACAGGGCGTGTCATTTTTCCAAAATTAGTTTTAAATTGCTGACCTCCGTGCTGACGACCGAATAGATCATCTTCACCGTACTGCCATGAATACCAATTGTTCTCTGAAGTATACATTAACTAACCCTTGTATTTGTTTTAAATACGTTATCCCAGACTGTTGTAAACAATCCGTAATTTGTTTCTGATCGGTGATGTATCATGTGCCACTTGCCACTAGTTAGTATAGGTATATTGAAGTTCTCGTTATGCTCTATTGTTTCTTGTATGAACGCTGCCCACACATAGTAGAAAACACTTATCCACCATTGGCCTGTTACTAGACTGAATATCAATGTTGGAATTACTTCGCTTATCCATAAGTCTAACGTACACATCCAGGTGTCGTTGAATAAAAATAGATTAGACCAATGCCATCTAGTCTTATTTGTTAGTACATACCTGTGATGTTCTAAGTGAATATTTCTAATACAGCCGACTGCATGTGCTATACGATGAATCCAATATAGAAATAAGGTCCATAATAGAAAATATATAAGTGCCATTAAATTTTAATTAGTTTGATTATTAATCCTGAAATATCAAACTCCCACCATTTCTTTTTAAATGTATAGTCTTTAGGAAACCTATGGTGATTGTTGTGCCATGCTTCTCCCCAACTAGGTATAGCCCACAGCCAGTTGTTTGAAGAGTAGTCATTCAGCTGGTACGTACGATAGCCACCGAACCAATTAGGTTTATGTCCTACATAATTAACAACATTACTCATTATACCTGTTAGTGCAGCAGGTGCCCAATGTGCAAATATCATTAACCAAAATCCACCAACTAGAAACAATGTAATACTGTATGCGGCTAAAATTGCAAAATAATATCTATGAAGGAACTGCTGGAATTTGTTAGTTACTAAACTTCTCATTCTCCATTTAGTATCGCTATTCACTTCATTAACATAATCAAGTTTAAAAATTCTAATACCTTTGTACAGTGGACTATGAGGATCCTCTGGCTTATCGCTTTTTAAATGATGATTGATATGAATAGCGACCCATGCAAGTGGGCTTCCTGTACCTGCAAGGCAACCAACTACTGACAACGTGTTTGTTAACCACGGATAAGTTGTATAGCTATTATGGGTCAATCGACGATGATAGGTAACTACAATTCCTAAACATCCGTACAAAAAATAACCTAATAATATTAATAAAAGTGCATCAGCTGATATTCCGTACAGCACGGATGCTGTAATAGTACCTACTATTGATAGTATCATAAATGTCTGAGCACCACGTGTGCTCGATGCTAATAGTGTTGTCATAATTCTATAGTATAGTCTTTATATATTTCTTTGCTGCTATTTATTAGGTCTAACGGGTTATCAAACATATAAACTTGCAATAAGATTTTAGGGTATTCTTTATTGTAATCAGTTCCGTGCCAGCAGTGCTTATCATTGTATGCAAACCAATTAGTATTGCTAGGTAATTGAAAAAACTTTTTGTTTTCTTTATTAAACGGTTTAGAAAAATACCACTGAGAATGTGTATCGTTGCAATGTAGTAATGCTCGAACTGACCAAACATCAACATCGTTATCAGTGTGAGCAGGTATATTAATAAGACTACTTATTAGTCGTATTCTAAATACATTTTTAAAAGGTAGTGTATTAATATGTTTGTAAAATTCTGGAAGGTCATTACTAATATCATAAAACGGAGCATCCCATGCAGTAGGAACTTCAGTTTTTTTTAAAATATCAACGCCTCGCCATGCAGAACTCGATCCGACTCCTGCAGGTGACGATGGAACATTTACTCGTTTTTTTACAAGTACATCTGATTCTCTATTCCAAATAGTCCAAAAGGTCTCCCAATTGTCAGGTTCAATTTTAGTAAGATTTAACGGCGTAGCGACTATCATCGTTTTACTAATTTAATTGCATACGAAATAATATCAATTTCCCACCAGTGTGTTTTTAAATTCCATGCACTGGGTCTGTTATGATGGTTGTTGTGCCATCCTTCTCCCCATAGCAGAACAGCATACGGCCAGAAGTTTGTACTACTATCATTGGTATTATAATTCCTATATCCTAGCTTATGCCCGATAACTAAAAAACTATTAAACATTATGTGTGTAAGAACTACTGGTATTACCCATCCAAAATAAAATAAATCTGGACTTATTAAAAATAATGCCAATGCCCATATTGCTATTAATAAATTGTAATATTTGTCAATGTCTATATATTCTTTTTTAAGAAGATCTCTAACTACTCGAAGATCTACTTTCTTATTAAAATTAGAATAGTCCGGAAATAGCATACCCCAGAATGTTAAACTAGGATAGTGAGGATCGTTAATAGTATCCGATGTCTTATGATGCAATCTATGAATATACACCCAGCCAATAATTCCGCCACGGCCTGCCATTAAAGCAAACCATATGCATACCCATTTTATTATGTTATTTTTAAATTCAAAAACTCCATGTGTTAGGTATCTATGTAACACCATGCCAACACCTATTCCACAATATAAGAAATAGCCTATTAGTATCATTAAATAATGTAACAACGTAAAATCATAAAAAAACAGGCCTAAGAAAGCTGTAATAAATGTCGTGTATTGGATTATAGATACTGAGGTTGGAGTTGCGTTTAGCATGTTAATATTTAACTAAAAAATTGTGTACTGTAAAAAAATTCATTTATCATGTGAGCATCTTATTAGAGAATTTGCAATCTCGGATATAGAAAAGAATATAGATACATCAGTGCCTGCAACTAAACAGATTCAAGTAAGACACACACTTAACAGAGATTTAAAAGACACAATTGATACTGAATTGGCTAGATATAATATACCACCTGTACTATATTGCCTAAGTTACATTAGACCAAAAGGTAGCTTACAAAGCATACACATAGATGGTACTAATAATGACATTATACAATCTGCGATTAATATTCCGTTGAAAGGTTGTAAAAATAGTTACCAAGTTTGGTATAAGGGAAAATATAACACAACAGTTGTGACATCATTAAATAATGTTTATCATGCAATTAATTGGCAAGAACCTTGGATAGAAGATTTTAAATTGGAAATCGATAGCCCTTATCTATTGAGAGTAGATCTGCCACATGCTGCGCAAGCAAATCAAGTCGAAGATCGATGGGTGTTTACTATGAGATTTTGTGGGAATCCCAATTTTAATGAATTAATTAATAATGTCTAGTCTTACACTTATAGAATACGATCAACTTGAAGATACAAATTTATTTTTTAATTTTTGTCAGCAAGCATCTAAAGAAACTACTCAGCCGGCACATACTAATATGTGGAAACACGATTGGCAATCTAATCCAGACACATTGGTATATCAGATACATAACCGACTTCGATACTTTGACTCTAAAGGTAGTTTCCACTTAGCATTAGATGGTAATGTTATTGTGGCATGTTCTGGTGTATATAAGAGTGCATTCTGCGATCAGATAGCTATCGGAGGTTGTAGGACGTGGATATCAAAAGAATATAGGCACTTAGGATTACCTAGAGAACTATTTCTACCAAAGCATAAACAATGGGCAAACGAAAATGGGTGTAATGCAATTGCTATAACATTTAATGACTACAATAAAAATTTAATAGAAACATTTAAAAGAAAACGATTAGGAGAACATCGATCCCCAAGACAGCCGCATCATTTATTTTATAGCAACTTCAATGAGGTTGATTTTTCTGTAACAATACAGTATACTAAACAATGGTTAATCTATGAAAAATTAGATCCTACCTTCAATTTTGATTGGACTTCTATTCAATGCAAGTAATTTTATTCACAGACGTCGCTGATACTATAGGGTACGGCAAATATGCCGGCACTTACAAAGTGGCCACAGAAGTTCGTGCGGCTGGATATACTTGCCAAGTTGTTGATCTGTTCAGTAAATTTACATATCAAGAACTTGAAAATATTATTAATAAGTTTGTAACAAGTGAAACCGTCCTTATAGGATTTAGTTGCACCTTAATGGAAAAACGAGTCGGGCTGTATGGTAGTAAAGATTCTACTGTTTACAATTTTGGAAGACCTGACAACGAAGTAAGAAGTTTATTAGATCATGCACGAGTTAAAAATTCTAAAATTAAAACCGTAGTTGGCGGTGCCCGAATTAATATAAATGCAGCATGGGATTTTATTGACTATGCTGTAATTAATAAAGGCGACATTGCTATTGTCAAACTTGTTGAGCACTTATTGTATGGTAACAATCTGCCGCTTGTAAGAACATCTCCTTGTAAAGTAATTGATGGTAGTAGTCCAGATTACTTTTACAGTCAAGAACAGTTTGCTACAAGTAAAATTATCTATCAACCACAGGATATTATTCTCCCTGGCGAGTGTTTACCAATAGAAGTGGCTAGAGGATGTATCTTTAGTTGTGCATATTGTCACTTTGATTTAATTGGTAAGAAGATAGGAGATTGGCAGAAAGCTGAAGACTCTCTGCGTGACGAGCTATTACGTAACTATGAACTATATGGTACAACACACTATATGGTGTCAGATGAACTAATCAACGAAAGCCTTCCTAAGATGGAACTAGTGCATAAGGTGTTTACCACGTTGCCATTTAAGATTACTTATACTAGCTATGCACGATTAGATTTAATATCGGCATTTCCACAGATGCGAGATATGATACAAGAAAGCGGTGCTGTTAGTATTGCATTCGGCATTGAAACTATGAATGATGTTGCAGGCAAGAAGATAGGCAAAGGACTAGGCAAAGTTAGGACTAAGGCTGCACTCGCACATTGTGCAGAAACCTGGAAGAATAAGATTGTCACCAGCAGTCAGTTTATTGTAGGTCTGCCCGGAGAAGATGAAGCCAGTATGCAGGAAACAGTAAATTGGCTAGTCAGTGACGAATGTGATTTGGATATATTTGGATTCCTACCTTTGTTTATCAGGCCTGAAGAAGATGGGCGTTCTACCAGCAAGATAGATCGCGATCCTAAAAAGTTTGGCTATGTGCTACATGAAGAAAAGCCGTGGGAAGGCGAGCATATGAACTTCCAACAGGCATGTAAATTAGTGTCTAGTATATACAACGATCCTAGAGTTCAAAAGAAAATTAAATTCTCTGCAGCCACGTGGATGGGTAGATTATTAAATTTAGGATATACCATTGAAGATGTATTTGCAATGATACAAGATCCAAATTTAAATAAACAAGAAGTTATTAATCTAATAAATGTGCAATCGGATTCTAAGAAGTACGAATACTATAAACGTCTTATGGAAGTATAATGTCACAATACTATCGAAAAATTGAAATAGATCATTTAGATATTATTAAGATTAAGTGTTTAGAGTATATAAAAACACAAGAAGACATTTATTATAAACCGCAAGGGTCGTATCTAAATCTTAATTTTAAAGAGTTAATTGCATACTGTCCTGAGTTACTTACTGCATTTAATCGATATAATATAACATGCACATACGCTGCGGCATTTGTAACTTATCGTAATAGAGATGTATTAGTGCATATTGATGCCGGACATCAGCAAGCACGTATTAACATTCCTCTAGAAAATTGTAAGAATACATTTACTGAATTTTACGACCACGGTCGATCCATACCATATGTTAATCCTATAACAGGAACTACTGCGACTAGAATAGTTGGGGCAAAATTAGTTGATAAAGTAGAAATTGATCAAACAACGGTGATTCGTGTTAAGGCACCACACTCGGTTAAGATGGACGAACACCATGCTCCTAGGGTAACACTAACTATAGGCTTTGATCGTGACCCGGTATTCTTGTTAGAAGAATAGTCAAAAAAATAGGACCCGGAGGTCCTATTTTAACTTGCGTACCAGATTTCTTTAAATCCTTCTTCTTCAGTGGGTTCTTCCCAGCTAGCAATCATGCTAGCAACAACATGATCAGGGATCTCCTTACCTGGACGATTCATTAATCGACGCATAAGTTCTGTATGTTCTGGAGTACGAAACACTACTGCAATATGTTCGTAGTCGGGCAACATACGGAACTTCTTAGCACGACTGGCAATGGTAGTACTAGTCTGATCCCAAATTACTGTATGACCGAGATCACGTGCCCTTACAACTTGTTCGGCCATTAGGTTAACTGCTGTGGGCATGTAATCTGTAAACACTTCTGAATAAGTCTTACCTTGTGCTCTAGCATAGTCCTCCACAAACGCATCTGTGGACACTACAGTTAACCCCAATGCCCAGTCTTGATTTTTAATCCAGGTTGTTTTGCCTGATGCAGGCACCCCGATTAATTGATAACATTTAGACATGATGACCTCTGATTTCCTTGTCCTTGATTAATCGAATAGCACGTTCCATCGAAATAACAATTTCACCAGTTGAATCCATACCTACGTCCAACGCACGATACTTCTCTAACCCACTCACACCTCCGTGCAAGTGACCATGAAAGTGTAACGCACCTCTGTGCATTTGATCCCATTCGGCAATTGGATAGTGGAACATGACAATCTTGTGACCATCATATATAATATCCAAATACTTGTGTACTTCTTCAAATGCACTACGGAATGTTGAATCCAACAGTGTCTTCTTATCGTGGTTGCCCTCGATTAAAATCTTATTGCCGTTCAAACGCATCATTACCAAAGCGGCATTGTGCCCACTCAAGAATGCTACGTCACCTAAGATATAAACTGTGTCAGCTGTACCAACTTTAGC
>JAUKPQ010034997.1:0-35608 GCA_032273045.1 Chloridella minuta | reverse complement strand
ACCCGTGTGCTGATGCTGACCCATGTCAAGGAGCTGATCGAGCAGAACGCTGAGAAGATGCGCCAGCACTGGCCTGGGGCGCCGATGGGGATCTACAGCGCGAGCATTGGCCGCAAGGACTTGGGGGAGCCGATCACGTTTGCTGGCATCCAGTCGGTGCGGAGCAAGGCGCGAGAGCTGGGGCATATCGACTTGGTGATCATTGACGAGTGCCATTTGGTCAACCACAAAGACGAGGGCGGATACCGCAAGCTGCTGGCCGAGCTGAAAGCGATCAACCCGAGCCTGCGCGTGATTGGCCTTACGGCCACGCCGTACCGTTTGGGGCATGGCCTGATAACCGACAAGCCTGCCATGTTTGATGACTTGCTGACGCCTGTGAGCATCGAGGAACTGGTGTTTAAGGGGTATCTGTCCACGCTGCGCTCGAAGATCACCAAGGCCAAGCTGGATGTCACTGGTGTGAAGAAGCGCGGGGGCGAGTTCATCGAATCCGAGCTGCAAGCCGCTGTGGACACGGACGACAAGAATCAGGCTGTGGTGCGCGAGGTGGTGGCCCTGGCCGGTGAGCGCAAGGCGTGGCTGTTCTTCTGTGCTGGTGTGCAGCACGCGCAACACGTGGCCGAAGCCCTGCGCCAGCAGGGGGTGGCTGCTGAGTGTGTGACCGGGGACACGCCAAAAAAGGAGCGCGAGCGCATCCTGACCGACTTTAAGGCTGGGCGACTGCGTGCGCTGACGAACGCCAATGTTCTGACGACCGGCTTTGACTATCCCGACATCGACCTGGTGGCCATGCTGCGCCCCACGATGAGCGCCAGCCTTTATGTGCAGATGGCCGGTAGGGGCATGAGGGTCAAGAGCCACACCGATCACTGCCTGGTGCTGGACTTTGCTGGTGTGGTGGAGACCCATGGCCCGATCACCAATGTGCAGCCGCCGAAGAAGTCGAGCAGCGATGGTGAGGGTGAAGCGCCCGTGAAGGTGTGCGACCACTGTGGGGAGCTGGTGCATATCTCGGTGATGACCTGCCCGTCGTGCGGTGAGCAGTTCCCCGAGCCTGTCAAGAAGGCGATGGTGTTGCGCAATGACGACATCATGGGGCTGGAGGGCAAAGAGCTGGAGGTGAGCAGCTGGGCATGGCGTGAGCATACGAGCCGAGCGTCTGGCATCAAGATGCTGGCGGTGACGTATTACGGGGGGCTGAGTGACCCGCCGATCACTGAATACTTGCCGATCATGCACGAGGGTTACGCTGGCCAGAGAGCGATGGGCCTGCTGCTGAGTATTGCGAACAGCGCCAGCATTGTGCCTGGTGGTCTGAAAGTGCAAAGCATGATCGAGATGGTGCAAAACATGAACAACGCCACGCCGCCGAAGCTGATTGAGTATCGCAAGGACGGGAAATTTTTTAGAGTGATGAAAAGGAGCTGGGAATGATTGACGAACTGGTGAAGGCGCAGAAGCTGCGCTTGTGTGATTTGTGCAAGGTGGCCAAGGAGCCGAGGGGCGGTGTCGAGCTGCGTGCGAAGTGGCACTGCGCCCGGTGCTGGGTGAAGGCAATGCAAAGGGGTCTGAAATGAGCCGTAGCGGATACAGTGAAGATTGCGATGGCTGGGATCTGATTCGATGGCGTGGTGCTGTCACATCTGCCATTCGCGGGAAGCGTGGCCAAGCCCTGTTGCTTGAGCTGCGCGATGCCTTGGATGCCATGCCTGAGAAGGGATTGATTGCTCATGAGCTGGTGGATGCTGCTGGTGCTTTTTGCACGCTTGGTGTCATCGGCATCGCCAGGGGTTTGCCATTGTCTGAGATTGACCCAGAAGACAGCGACCAGGTGGCCAAGTGGTTCGATATTGCACCTGCTCTGGCCAGAGAAATTGTGTTCGAGAACGACGAGGCCTGCTGGCGCGACGAGACGCCGCAGCAACGATGGGATCGTATGCGTCAGTGGGTTGAGCTGGCCATCAAAACAGGAGAACAATCATGAGCCGACCACCCGAACCTGAGTTCCTGGTCCAGTGGCGCGAGTGGGATCGCGCTGGGCCACCGCGGTGCTGCCATACGTGCGAGAACTATGGCCACGATGGGATGTGTGTGGAGTTCTTCATGAAGCCACCGGCAGAGTTTGCCGAGGCTGTGGGCGAATGCCCGAAGTGGATGCTGGAGCTTCCGTTTTGACCGCCGAGCGCATACCCACCGAGCATGAGGAGCAGCGCGAGGTGGTGCGCTGGTTTCGCCAGACTTACAAAGGGGTTCGGATCTTTGCCATCCCGAATGGTGGGGCGCGAAGCCCTGCCACTGCTGGCCGCCTGAAAGCCGAGGGCGTTTCCTCTGGTGTGCCTGATCTGTTTGTGCCTGCCTGGGGGCTGTGGGTGGAGATGAAGCGCACGAAGGGTGGCGCGGTCAGTGCCGAGCAAAAGGACTGGATCAAATACCTCGAAGAAGTGGGTTATTGTGTTAAAGTGTGCAAAGGTGCTGAGGCTGCAAAAGGGCAGATTCAGGCCTTTGTAACCATCAAAAATTTGGAGTAAAAAATGAGCACACGCATTTACCTGGTCACGGATGTGGAGACCAACAAGCACCGCTTGATTCGCGCAAGCAACCAGGCGCAGGCGATCAAGTACGCCGCCCAGACCCGTTTCGACATCGAGGTGGCTGGCCAGGATGATCTGGTGAGCCTGCTTACTGGTGGCACGGCCATTGAGCTGGCTGGCGCTGGTGCGACGATGGACATGTTCGAGGAGGCTATCTCCAACGCTGGAGGGACTGACTGATGCCGACCGACAAGATTAAAGACCGCTACATGACGTTGCGGCTGCCTGCGGATGTGGAGATCGAGCTGCGGAAGATGGCCGAGGAGAACACCCGCACGCTGGCCGCGCAGATCCTGCATTGCATCAAGTTGGAGCTGGCACGCCAGTCTGAAAAGGTGAAAGCATGACGAACTACGAACGCACCGAGGCCTGGTTGAAGGCCTGCGGCAAAGAGCCGGACGCCTTGGATCTGTCTGTGCAGATCGGATGCCACCTGGAGGAGTTCTGCGAGTTCCTGGGGGCGCTGCGAAGCAACTCTGAGGGCTACGGCAAGTTGCTGGAGCGCACGCGCACCGATCTGGAGTGGTTCGCTGGCAAGTTGAAACGCCGTGAGCAGTTCGTTTACATCCCGACGCACCTGCGGATTGATGCCCTGGACGCGCTGTGCGATACCGAGGTCACTGGCAATGGCGTGGCTTATATGGCCGGCATGAACAAGCCGGGGGCTGATCGTGCCGTGCTGGACTCAAACGACGCCAAGATGGTTGATAACAAGCCGGTGATTCTCGAAGGCGGGAAGATCGGCAAGCCAGAGGGCTGGAAAGCGCCAGACATTCGGGGGTTTGTGTGAGGAAGGCCGGGAAGAAAAGCCCGGCCCAAAGGCCTAAGCGCTACACCATCCTCGACGAGATGATGGCAAGCCCGACCGAGCCGCTGCCACTGGCCTGGAAAACGTATCAGCTCACCAGGATGTATGAGGGGCTGGCCGCCATGGAAAAAGCGCCAAGCCCCACCACGGACGACTGGCGTGTGGTGTCGGATGCGGTCAACCTGATGGAGACCCTGATCGAGACCATGCAAGTGTGCGAGGACAGTTCTGGCCTGCTGATGGATGCCATCACCGCGATGGCCCATGCTGGCCGCCGTAACACTGCCGGGGGCGCGATCCGGCTGGATGGTGCTGGCATCCAGGCCGTGCGTGCTGTGCTGGAGGATTACGCCGCGCTGTTGGATGTGCTGCCTGCAAGGGCCATGATTCGCTGCCACCGCCTGACTGAAAAACGCCTGCATGAGCTGCTGGATGGGAAGCGCAAACCGCATGATGTGGAGATCACTGCAATCTAAGGGTTTGTCCCAATAATAAATGTGTGAGATTGTGGGAAATTGAGTTATACTTGAGCCATCAACAACCAACCAGCAAGGAGCTGACCGTGATCAAGTTCAACAAATTCAATGTGACAAATGGCACTGACAAAGCCAAGGTGCATTACAGCCTTGACAACCGTTGTGATGGCCGCGATTGCGTGACCATCTACGCAAGGGACTACGACCGCACCCTTGGCCATATCTTCTTTGAAGAATACATCAACAACACGGACACGATGACCGACTATTTCGACAAGGGTCGTGTGGTGTTGTTTGCTGACCATCCTTTGTATGCCGCTGCCCGTGCGCGTGCTGAGGATGTGGCCGCTGAACAGAAAGCCAAGTACGAAGCACGCCGCGCATCTTGGAACTTGGCCGCAGCTTAATCAACCGGGGCCACTGGCCCCACCTTTTAGGAGAAAACGACATGAAGAATTACACAACACCCCGTAACTTTGCAGACTGCACTTGGGTGCAGGGATATGGCCGCCCAGAGCCGCTTTGGGAGCGTGTGGCTGGTTATGTCTTGGCTTTTGGAATTGGCGCTGGCATGGCCTGTTTGCTCGTCGCGTGGTGGTCGTCATGAGCAAGCACACACCTGGGCCGTGGACTATAACTGACCATTGGGACGGCACCTCAATAAAAGCCGGACAGTTTCATGTCACGCACACCATTCAATCCTGCGGGTTTCACGAGCCAGAAATGGATAAAGCTGTCACGCAAGCCAACGCCCGCCTGATTGCTGCCGCGCCTGACATGCTGGAAACAATCGAAAGATTGCGTGAGATTTGCTTCGACTTTGGAGCATATACAGGGTGCGACATAGCAGACTCTGTAATCGCCAAGGCAACCGGAGAAACAAAATGAGCTGCTACAACACACAGATGATGAACGAGCGCCAAGATTACGAGGATCAGGCAGAGAGCCTTGCGATGGCAATCGAGGCGCGAGCTGCTGAACTGCTGACGCATGGCGAGGCGTGCGACCCGTTTGATGGGGTGAACATCTGCGAGGCGCTGGACGAGTCGAGCGCAAATGAAAAGATCGTCTTGGGCAAGGTGCTGTCTGAGCGCAAGTTCGATCAAGTGGGAATCCTGGTGATGAGTATCAGCCAGGCGTATTGGGCAAAAATGGCCGACGAGCTGGCCGAGAGGGAGTTGTCATGATTCGAGAGCTGTGCACCTGGGTGAAGAACGCCTACACCACGCCGAGCCCCGAGGCCTTGGCATACCGAGAGCTGGACGACAGCAAGCGCAGGCTGCTGGAGGCCCAGACAGCGCGCGAATACGCCGACAGCATGTGCAAGTACCGCGAGGCGCAAATCAAGCGCCTGACGGCCTATTTGCACAAGGCGACTGAGGAGCAGGCATGACCCAATGCAAACACCGCTGGCTACTCACCCCATCGCCGCACCGCACCCAGTACCACTACCAATGCGCCCGATGTGCCCAAGTGGCATGGGCTACGCTCAAGGAGCCGTCGTGAACTGCTGCGACGAGTTCAGGAACTGTAATCAGGGCCGGAACTGTCCTGTGCGTGTGGCCAAGATCGGCAAGAGGCTGCACGGGCCTGAGCTGTTGCCGCAGTCTGTGTGGCGGTACATGCTCAGGCGTGCTGCCTGGTGGTTTGTGATTGGCATCCTGGGGATGCTCTGGCTGGCCTTCTTGGTGGCTTGCGCCGCCGTTTATGCGTAAGGCCTGGTGCCAGCTTTGTCGATGATCAAAGCCTGCTTGCGGGGGCTGGTGTCCACGCTGTTGGGGATGCTGATGTGAGTCCAGCGGTCAAACTCTCGGATCACTTGATCAAAGCCAATGCCACTGGCAATGATGGCCTTCACCACTTGGTCTGGGGTCATGCCTGGCACACGGAAGTCGGCAGCGCAGCCGATGCGGTGCTGGCTTGTGTCCCTGCTGCCCACTGCGTCGTTGACCTTCTTTGTGCGAAGTCCTGAGCTGATCATGATCGGCTTGCCGTTCAGCACAACCTTGACCTGCTCCAAGAAGTCTGCAAGCCTGGCGAGGTTGGCCAGCTCCTGATCGTTGGGGCTGTTATCCCAGCCGTTGCGCTCGGCTGTCTCGCTGGCCGTCAGTTCTTCCAGGGTGAAATGGGGGGTCAGGTTCATTTTTGTTCCTTGAGTTTTTGAATTTCACCGCCCTTGTCTTTGGAGCCTTGCGAGCTGCCGCGGTGAAAATTAAGGACGGTTCCGCACATTGTGATGAGTGAGCCAAGCGCCATGTAGACCAGCTCCTTGTTAGCCTCTGGCACGCCCTTCATGAAGGCAAACCAAGCCAAGAAGATGGTAGCAGTGACAATGCCGATGTCGAGCGCATAGGCCGTGTTCTTGGCCATCCATGAAGCGCTTTCAGATTCTTGGATCTTGGCATTCATGTTGCGTGCGCTGTCTGTGTTGGCGTTGGTGATCTCCAGCACCTTGGTGTCGTTCGCCATCCGAGCCAGTTCGCCGTTCTCCTGCATCTGCGCCAGCTCCTGCTTTGCGGCTGCGGCTGCGGCTGGATCTGGCAAGAATCTGTCGATCAGCTTGCCGCCGATGGCAGCCAGTGGGTTCAGGTCACTCAGGTTCATCAATTTCCCCTTTTGGTCAACATGGTGCTGGCGATCTCCAGCATGAATTTGGTCTGCTGCAAGTCCTCTGGCGGCTGCGGCCATCCGACTGTGATCTGGCCAACAAAGCGATGGCTGTCTGGTGGTACGCTGACCCGGCAGGTGAAGGCCACGCCCTTCTCGATGTACCAGAGACCGACCTCGGACTGCGCGTATCGGTACTCGCCGCACGGGATCTCGTTGGTCATGAGCTTGACGACGTCGCTGTTGTTGGATGAATTCTGGCTGAACAGACCGACGTCTATGTCCTCAATGCTTTTGTCTCGCCCATCCTTGGTGTATGCCTTGTAAAGCACTCGGCTGTTGAATAAAGGGTTCACCTTAAAGATGGCGACCACCGTTGCGCCAGTGTGTTTGAACAACAGGGAGCTGGCCTCGTCTGCCCTGGCTGTGTTGATCTCTGGGAGCTTCTTGGACTCTTTGTAGGCGTCCAGCATGAAGGTCTGGTTCTGCCAAAGGAAGTAACCGGCAAAGGCCACCACGCCCATAATGAGGATGGCGAACAGCTTGAAGGGCGAATCCACGTAGGACAGAACTTTGTCCAGTGTGGTGTTGGCATTCAGCTTCTCGTCGCTCATCGCAGGTGCTTCATGTAGATGATGAAGCCGCCGACCATGAGGGCCGCCAGCACAATGACAGCCATGCCGATGGCGATGTATTCGGTCAGCTCCGCCAGCCGAGCTGCCCTGCGAATTTTCTCGCGCTTGATGGCCTCAGCTGCTTCTCTGCGCTGCCTGGCTGCCTGGGCTTGGAACTTGAGCCAGTCGGTCCACATGCCTGGTCTGCCTGCGTAGACCATGCGCTCGCGCAGATCTTCTTCTTGTTGCCGGAGTTGCTCCAGCGCCATGAACTCGGCCAAGTCAGAGCCGCCACCCTTTTTGGTGGCGTTCTCTTGGATCTTGGCCTTGTTGTCGAAGTAGTCGAAAACCCGTGAGCCGAGCTGGTGAAGTTCTTTGCCGTTGGCAAGTGCCGCCTTGATGACAGAGAACGCTGCGTTCGCTGCTGCGATCTCAGCCAGCATTTGTTAGGCCTTCACATGACCGGCAATCCACGCCAGCACAGCTCCGACCGATGACGCGATGGTCATGCCCATCCAGAAGCCGCCGCGCCCTTTGTTGGCGAGCGCGAGCAGCTCCTCGACGTTGCGTTCCATCTTGTCCACCTTCTTGTCCATGTCTTGGACTTTCTGCCAAAGCACGCCGTACTTCACCAGGTCGATCTCTCCATCCGCCATGACTTCGGTCTCCAGCACTTAGATGCCCTGGCCGGGCGTGACGTAGATGGTGGTCGCGCTAGAGGCCAGGCCGCTGAAGAAGGTATCTTTGTTGAAGCGCAGGATTTCAACAGCGCCAGGCACCAAGACGATGGCATCTGAGGGTGTGCCAGCGACTGGAGCCACGGCAGCAGCTGCCGCGAGTGCAGCTGTTGGGCCAATGCCCAAAAACACGGTGTTCGAGCCTGCGTTCACGAAGCGATACTGGCCTGCGTTCTGTGGATTGAACTTCTCGTAGACCGGAGCCTGCACGCCGGTAGGCGCAGTGCCTGCGGCAGCAACAACAACTGTCTTGCCAAGGGGTGTGAATGCAATTTGCGAATTAGTGCTCATCTCAGACTCCTTGTGCAGCGATAGCTGCCTTGTATGCCGCGATTACGTCAACTGTGTGTGTTGCCGCACAGATGGCTTGCACACGAGCATCTTCGGCGCTGTAGTCATCGCCTGGAGCGACAACGTGGCGGTGAAAGTTACCACTGATTTGCTTGCCATCTTCCATGATGGCGGTTTTGGTGCGAACTTGCACACAACCGTTTTCGATCACTTCGATGCGGTCAACAATTACAATTTTCTCAAGCATGATGCTCTCCTAGTATGACCCAAGAATCCACTCGGGCTTTGGTTTAACAATCGGTTGCGCCAGCGAATTCTGGCAGGGTTTTGAGGTGCGCGTATGCTTGAGCGATTGGGTTCTGCCCTTGCAAATCATAAACAGACTCGTAAGCTGCATCGGAAAAAGATGGCAGACCCTCGTTGTCTTTGTAAGACCGAACCTGAAAAAACATTCTTTTTTTATCAATCAGGTTCAGACTCTCAACTCGATGATATGCGTTGATGGCATCAAAGCCTTGCTGCGTTTTTACTGTTTTCTTGAGCGCCATGACGATCTCCTATTTCAATGAATGACTTGCCAAACAACACTTGAATTGTCTGCGCCTGATGAAGAATTGATGGTAAATGTACCATTGCCAACAGATGCAACAGACAACTCACCAAGTGTTCCGCTGCTTCCGTATCGACTCACCATAATGTTGTCGCCGCTGTTGCAGTCAGAAGTAACTACGGCAACGGTTCCAGAAGCAAGAGTAGAGCGACCAAACAGCAAACCGTTGCGGGTAATGTTGCCGTAAGCGTTAAGCGACAAGTTGCCGCTTTGATTCAGATAGTTGGTATTTTTCTGCACCTTGTTGTTCGCAAGCACAACATTACCAGACTCATTAATTGCAAATGCAAAGTTATATCTCTGGACAAAGTTGTTCTCAACAGTCAACGTTGTGTTTGTTGGGGTCGTAGACCTCAAGTTGACAGCAATGCCTTGATTGGCAGAAAGAGTTGTAGTTGCATCAAGTGTGTTGTTTGAGATGTTGAACGCGCCCACGTACGCAGTGGTTGTAATAGCGGTGTACTGAATTTGAATCCACCCGTTTTCACCTCTACTGCTAATTGTGTTGTTTACGATGTCAAGGTCATTAAAATATGAGTTTGCTTGTGCACCATAATTAGAAGTAATGCCGGGCATATGTAAGGCATCGATAATCCCACATGCAGTGCCGCTGGTCGATACAGACTGATTGTTGGCAATTTTGACGCCATTGAACGGGCCTTGAACTGTGACCATCCGTATAAAGTTGACCATTACATTGGACTCAATGATCACGTTTTCAGTCCAAGCGCCCCAATCGTAAGCAAACACACCGATACAGGTTGCAATGCGTGGGGCTGCTTCATTGACAAACACATTGTTGGAAACAACAATGTTTCGGCAAATTGTGTTGGCTGTTGGAATAAAAGCAGCACCAGATTGCAGTGACATCGTGTTGCTATCAACTTCGCAGTTGGCATTTATTTCAATTTGATTGTTTGAAATTATCCCGTTATTGCAAGTGCTCAGTCGCATGAACTCAGCCATCGTGTTCTTAGACACGCAATTTGTAACCGTCACGTTGTCAACGTCATAGTAGAAGTCGATCACGCCAAGTCGGTGCGTGCCCGTATTATCCCTGCCGCAATAGTTGAACGTGCAGTTGTCAATGGTGACGTACTTGGTAATTCCGCTGGCAAAAATACCGCAAGCATTTGTCGCAGGACTGGTGTTTGCTGCGTTGTCAAAGTCGCAGTTTGTGACCTTGATTGCTGAACTAGTTTGAAACAGCAAATGTTCTAGCTTTTGAGTTTGTGTCTGTAACGGTGAGGTAAAACGGCAGTCCGTAACAATGATGTTTGAAGTGCCCCGAAAGAAACCAGCAACGGTGTACAGATTGACAAATGAGCAATCGCGTATTGTTATGTTTTGGGCGGTGTTATAGACGTACACACCGCAGTTAAACACATCATCATAATCAGCAGGCGTGTACAACGGCATTGACTGCATTTTGGCGTTAAATGTAAACCCCAAAACATCAATACCAATTGCACCATCTAAATTGAAATAGCTTTCAATTCTGGTTGCACCGCATTGGACAGTTGCGCCGTAGCCAACCAATGTCACATTGGTTTTTCCAGCAAACGTGATCGGCGCTGTGATGACATACGTACCAGCAGGGAACTCAAGAGTTCCTCCCGATGTGAGGGCTGTTGCTGCGTTTTGAATTGCAGTTGTTGAGTCTGCAACTCCTGAAGGGTCAGCACCAAAATCAAGCACGTTGATCGGCGCACCTTGAATCATTGAATACGATACTTTTGTGAGAGACATTTCAATGATCCTTAAACATCGTACACAATGGACAAGCAGCAATAATCTTGGGCAATTTGATAACCAGATGTTAAAAATTGAATGGTAGTCCCAGAAACAAAACTTCCGTAAATGCCCTGCACTGACAATAGAAACGCAAGTCCAAAAGTTGGACCATTTTGGCAATTTCCGTTTGCTGAATATGGCAAACCGGTAATAATTGGATAGCCTGTACCAGCGGATGCCATAACAACGCGCATGTTGATTGTTGCAAATACGCGATTACCAATTTTTGTGTAAAAGCCCTGTTGAGTTAAGTATGACGTGACTGTGGGCGGTGTTCCGCTGCTGGACAAAACCGGCGTAAACGTACCTTCTTCATAGTCGTCCAACAACTCGCTGGTCATGCCGGGAGCAGATGGATCGGCAGAAAAGTCTATGCCTTTGCCTGCTGTGCCTATGATGAGGTTGCCTGTGGACAGCGTGACATCACCCGCCAATGTCGGTGTGGTTGCTAATACGTTGTTGCCAGTGCCTGTGTTGGTCACGCTGACAATTTCTTTGTTTGCGTTTAAAGCCAAAGCTGTCGATGCTGTCAGGCTTGACAGGGTGCTTGTGCCTGAGACAGACAAATTCACGCCATTCAAATCAGCACCGCCCTCGACCCGTTGCCAGACCGAGCCGTTGAATGTAGCCCAGTCACCAACACCCCAATTGCTGACCCCGTTCAGATTGGTCGCGCCTGCTGTGCCAACCACATAGTAGTCACCTTTTGTGCCCACGCTGGAGGCCAAAGCAGGGCTGTTGGCGTTGGCATCCCATGTGCCTTTGAAGTTCAACGCACCGATTGCGTTGGTAATGGACGAAACTGTCTTAAGCATTGCTTTCTCCTTAAACCAAGAATTCGATCACCGAGGTGACGGGTGGCGCCTCTGAGAATGTGACATTACCGCCAGCCACTGTGTAGGTGTTCTGGTTCTGGTACACGCCGTTGATGTAGATTGCGAATGGTGTGGAGGTCACAGGAAAAATGGTTTGCGTTCCATCACCAGTTGCATTGGTGGCCACGGAGCCAGAAGCCACGTTCCCATTCAGTGAGGTGTAAACCAGGCTGCCTTTGCTGTCCAGCACCTGGATGCTGTAGTCGCTGGCCACGTAGAAGCGCGAGGGGCTTCCCTGGTACACCGGGTAGCCGTTAAGCGTTCGGATGGGCAGAGCTGCTGGAATGGTCAGAGCTGAATCCCAAAATACCGAGATGGGGTTGACCTGGGGGTTCAGGTTGACCGTGCCGACCCAGATGTAACCATTCTCCAATGGCAGGCCGTCAGCGCCAGCGAATGCTGGGTATGGCGGTTTGATTGAGAGTGCGGACATTTACTGGTTCTCCTGGATGGTGGATTGTCGCTCAAGGCTGCACTGGTGGCAATGCGTTGAGGGCTTCATTGATTCTGGCCTTGGTGCGCCCTTCCTGGCGCATCTTGATGATCTGGCGCAGGCCAGAGGCCACCGGCAATGGCAGGCCTGTGAGTGCGCCTGTAGCCCCAGCTTCTGCCATGGCTGCGAGCAGCGTGCCTGCTGTGCCTGAGCTGTTGACCAGTGTGCCTGGTGGCACTGTGGTGACGTAGCGCACCACATCGTCAAGATCGCGCACGATCTGTGCATTTTTCTTGCCAAGGATGACATCGAGGCGGCCATTGGCATCAAGAGCTTGCACAGACTGGTGCAGCTTGGCTGGCGAGATCAAAGGACGGTCTTGTGAGTCCATGCCCATGCCCTTGGTGGCCTCGTCTCTGAGGTGGCGCACGGTGGCCCCTTGCAGCTCTTTGAGGGCTTGCTGGCCATCTTTGCCGCTGGTGACCAAGACACGCTTCAAGAATGTGATTTCCTCTGGAGACGAGTTCAGTATTGACCTGCGGAAAACCTGGTCGGCTGCGACCTGGGGATCTTCCATTCCTTTGCGGTTCTTGATGAGACGGGCGACTATGGCGCGGTTCTCGAACTTGCGTGCCTGGTCGATACGGGTCTGACGGGCCTTTTTGTAGAGGTCGCCGCCCATGCCTTCGGTCTCAACGTCAAAGACCCTGCGCAGGCTGCCGCCGTGGAACTGGTCTGCGCCTTCAAAGCCTGCACGCTGGAAGGTCTGGCGCAGGCTTTCAGCTTGGCGCAGTGTGATGGGCTGGGCCACCAGTCTGCCATCTGCGTCTGGGGCTGCTGCACCGATTGCGATGGCTTTCTGTTGGGCTGCCTTGAGTACAGGGGCCAAGTCGCCCTCTGGGATGTTCTCGTTGATGTAGTCCACCACCGAGTTGAGGGTGACTTTGTTCTCCAGTTCGCCAGCTTTCTCGGCTGCTTTGTAGGCGGCGCGGGTGCGGTTCTTGGCTGCTGTGAGGCCTTCGGTCAAAGACTTGACGACAGCGCCGCCGGTGCTGGACAAGTCCATGAGCTGGGCGTCTGTCATATCGACCAGAGCGTCAAAGTTCTGCAAGGCTTGCAGGTTGTTTTCCTCGGCACGCTGGCGCAGTGGGCCGCCTAGATCGCTCTTGATCTGTTCCTTCTCGAAGGCCAGCTGCTGTGCGTCCCTGGTGGCCGCGCCTTTGGTGAGGGTGACTGGCACTGGCAGGCTTTCTGCCGTGGTTGCGCGTCGCATGGCCTCTGGGGTAGCTGCTGCACCACCGGAGACACGCGCACCGGCTGCTGCTGGGGCTGTAGTGGCCACGGATGGGGTCTCCATGCCCAAGGTCTCGCGCACGGCTGTGGTGGCCGCTTGCACTGGCCTGGCGATGGCTTGGCCTGTTGCAGTGGCCGCACGCTGGCCTGCTGCTCCTGCAATTTGACGGGCTGCGCCTACGGTTGGGGCTGCGGTGCGTGTGGCTTGCAGCACAGCGCCTGGGGCTGCGATTGCAGGCAGGACTGGTGGCAGGACATTGGCCAAAACTTGGCCCACGGCTTGCACCTGCTCTTGGCCAGCTTGGGTGCGTGGCTGGTAGGTGAGCGCCTGTGCGCCTTTTGCCGCTGCTTGCTCGACCGCACGCATGGCTTCTGGCGTGCCAAACTGACCGGAGAGGATCTGCTGGGACAAGCCCTGGAGAGTTCCGGCAAGCGTGCCGAGCGTGCCACCTGTGGCCGCCGTGCCGAAGGTCAAAGCAGTCTCACCAGCGCCAATGAGTTGCTGGCCGATGCCTGGTTCGCGTGGCAGTGGTGCGTTTTGCTGCTGGAAGGTGGCCGTGTTTTCTTCACCCTTGGCAAGCTGGTAGGCCTGCGCCACGGTGTCGAACTCAGGCGTTCCGCGCTTGGCGGAATTCTTGACGATCCAGGCTGCGTATTCGTCGGCTGTTGCCATTTATTGACCTCCGCGCAGGATTGCGTCAGCTTGCGACCGGATGTTGCTTGTGGCTGCTGCTGGTCGTGGAGTGCGATCGGTGGGGATCTGCTCGACCAGTGGGGTTTGGGCGGCTGGGTTGTACCGCTTGCTGACGTCTTGCACGACGCGCTGCGTGAAGTCGTTGAAGGATTCGCCCGGCTTGGTGGCGTAGTCGCCAGCCTGGAAGGTGTTTCGTGCACGGGTCAACACGCCGTTGTTGTTTGCCAGCCAGTCTGTCTTGGCGTTTGCCACGGATGCCTCGATGTCTTGCATCTTGCCCATGCCGCGCAGGAAACTGGCCATGGTGCTGGCGTTGGCGTTTTCTGGTGGGATGCCCTTCAAAGCCAGCTCGATGTCCTTGTCGGTGGCCACGCCTGGGGGCAGTGATTTGATGGCTGCCGAGTTGCGGATGCGCGTGTATTCCTGACGCAGCTCGGTCAATGGGCTTTGTGCGCCAGTTGCTTTGCGCAGATAGTCCGCGAAGCTGGTGGCCGCACCGAAACCACCGCCAGCTGCATCAAGGCGCTTGGCCAGATCGTTGTACTGGTTTGCGGATTGCTTGGATGCTGCCGCCGCGACTGCTGAATCGTTGACGAGCTTGCGGGTGTCGGCTGGCAGTTCGTTCACATTCTTTTGGATGCTCGACAGCTTTTCAGCGACTGTGGCTTGCATGGTCTGAGTATCAAGATTCAACTTGGCAGCTCGGTTGCTGATCTCGCTGTTGATGTTCTTGATCTGTGCAGCGTTCAGATTCAGGCTGGCCTGTGCCAATGGGCCTGCGAACTGTGCCTCGATCTTGGCTTTGTCTGCCTGTGCCTTTTTCAGGGCTGCTTCTGCGGCTGCTGTTTCTGGCGCATTGGTAGCTGTGGCCAATGCTGTTTTTGCATCGGATTCAGCTTTGTCTGCTGCTGCAAGTTCTTGGCGTAACTTGGCCGGGGCTTGAGCTTCTGCCCTGCGTTCGCCGCCCAACTTGACTGCGCTTTCGATTACCTTGTCACCGCCTGGCATCTGCGAGATGGTGAAGCCGAAGTAATCCTCAGTGGCCTTTGGGTTTTCCTTGGCTACGTCGCGCCAGGTCTCCAGGAACATGGCCCCTTCGTTGTCGCCGCTGTTGCGCTTGGCTTCGATCTGGCGATCAAGAAGTCCGATGGCGATCTCTGGCTTGCCTGCTTTGAAGGCAGAGAAAACCTGGCCAGATTGTTGCAGGGCGTTTTGCTGGCGCTCGCCAGACAACATGCTGAAACTCTCGCGCACTGCCTTGGCCTGCGTCTCTGGCAAGACCATGGCAAGGTTGGCGTAATCGGCTGCTGTTGCACCTGGCTGGCGCAGCTTGTTGAAGCCTTCCTGGATCAGCTTCTGATTGGCCATCTGCTGCTGTTGCTGCTCTTGCTTCAGGCGTGTGTCCTGGATGGCTGCGCCAGTTTGGAAGGCGCTCAAAAACGATTGCGTTGGGTCTTGGATCTCGACACCGTAGTTGATGGGTTGCATCAGAATTTACCTCCAAGGCCACTGAATAATCCGAGGCCACCTGAAATTGCCGATGGAATTGCGCCGAATGCTCTGCCCTGGGCAATCTCAGCACCAGCTGCTGCTGCGCCTTGTTGACCAAGGAGTGTGGCGACATTCGATCCTGTGGTCTGTGCTGCTGCGCCAGTGCCTGCTGCTGAGGCTTGGCCAAGTCTGGCCACGTTGCCTGTTGTCTCTGCCCCGAGTGCTGTCAGTCCACCCAAACGGCCATATTGCTGATCGATGAGGCTGGAGAGCAAAGCAGGTCGAAACTGAGCCAGTGCGCCTTGGATGTTGCCGCCACGCAAGCCACCAGTGGCCGATGCGCCTTGCAAAAGAGCGTTTTCACCCTGCTGCTGCAAGGCTTGGAAAGTTTCTCCGCCTCGGATGCGCTCGATGGCCGCACGCTCTGCCTCTGGCCCACGAAGGCCAAGCAATGCCTGCTGCTGTTCGAGTGCTGGTGCACCTGCTGCTGCAAATGGCGCCAAGCCCTCGATGGCTGTCGCACCTGCCTGGGTGTAAGGCTTGAGCAGCTCTTGAACTTTGTCAAACTGGCGACGCTGTTCTTGGATGCCTGCTTCTGATGCTGCGCCCTGAACTGCGGCTGCATCTTGGGCTGCCTCGCCCTGCATGTAACCAGAAACGAGAGTCGCGCCACCGACGGCAATGCCTGCCAGTGCTGCGCCAGATAGTCCGAATGTCATTTTGATTCCTCCAAGTGCGCTGTTTGGACAACCCCGAGGGCTGGTGCTGGCGCTGGAATGGTGAACATGTCCCACAAAGCGTGCGGGTCTTGTTCGTTGGTGGGGTTTGCGTGGAACGTGGTCACTTCAACGTCTGTCAGAGCAATGCCAGCACGCTTGGTGTTGATCTTGGAGACGCTCATGTCGCCTGGACCAAGGGTGCGTGGGCCGTTGTCTGTGCTGACGATCAGCTGGCCTTTGCGCACCAAGAAGAAGGATTCCTCTTTGTGCACTGCGCCAGTCAGGACTGTGCCTGCTGGGATGTGCATGGTGCGAGCGTAGAGGCCATTGCAGAAGGCGTGATCGACCGGCATCTCAACCTGTGGGAGCTTGAGCAGCTCGGCTTCGAGGCGATAGATCGGCAGGTGCGCGGCTGGCACTTGCTTTTCAATTTCCTGAGTCGTGATGTTGCTCATTGGGCACTCCTGTGAAGGGTGAGCCACTGGCAGCTCGGTCAGCTCAGTGCGGCGATTGTCCCACATTTGCATGGCCTGTTCAATCCATCTCGAATTCGCGCTCTTCCCAAGCCTGGCAGGAGCGCAGGTCGTGGCAAATGAAGTCGAATTTGTTGCAGTAGCCACGGAAACCGGCATCGGTGTCCCAATCGTTGCGCGGGATGCGCTCCATCTTGGCCTGGGTCATGGTGCTGTTGTCGTAATACTCGCAGTTTGAGCAACGACGACGACGGGCTTCTTTCTCATCGACCTGCATGGCCTTGCCCAGCGCGACCCAATACACCTTGTTGGCTGTGGGCTCGTTGCTGGGGTTTTCTGGGCCGAGCATCCAGTCGTCGATCACGAGTTGGGTGTTCTTCTTGTTCTCGGCTGCGGTGATGAATTCCTCTTCGACCGGCAGGCCCATGAAGCCCTTGGGCATCATCATAAATTTGTCCATGCTGTTTCTCCTTTAAGTGATTTCGCGGCCAGAGGCGCGGATGGTCAGCGAGGTGGCTGCGCTGGCGATGGTGCTGATGAAACCACCAGGTTCGAGCGCTTGGCCTACCAGCTCTGGACAGGTGTAGGTCTCATCGGGTGCAATGGCGCGGGTGTCCATGATCAAGTTGGCCGCGCCTGCACTGCCTCCAGATGTCACCAAGTTGACACTGATGGTCACGTTGCCTGCGCTGGTGTTCGTGATCGTGAACTTGTCGATGATGGCCTTGCAGTTCACTGCTGTGTACTGCGTGGTCTGGCTGTTCTCTGCCTGTTTTGCTGGGATCAGCACCTTGATGGATACGGTCATGTCATGCTCCTTATGTGGCTTCGCCGCCGCTGGCGATGATGGTGAGGCCTGCGGATGCGGCCTGAATCTGGATGGTGTCGCCTGCGTTCAGCACTTCGATTCCGTTGTACTGCAAAGCGTTGTTGCCTGGGACTGCCACATCGTACAAGAACGCATTTCCAGTACCTGCCGATCCTGCGGATGGGACCAAGAAGACGCGCACGTTGATGGCTGCGGCTGTGGTGTTGGCGATGCTGAATTCTTTGAGCAGCGTGCGTGTGCTGGCCGGGACTGTGTAGAGCGTGGTGACGCCTGTCGTGATTGGCGCCTGGCCCAACTTGGTGGGTGTGATTACATCGAAAGCCATGTCAGCACCTGGTTAGATCGCACGGATGCGGTTTGGTTTGCGTAAGGCAGGATGCCATTGACGTCGTGAGCCAGCTCGATATTGTTGCGCACCGGGGCCAGCGCCAACAATTCCAAGGCCTGCGCCAAGCGAGGGATGGCATCAATGGCCTGCTGGATTTTGGCCTCAAGTGCCGCATTGGTCACAGCTGTGTCTTGGGCCAGTGCGCTGAGAGATGCCAGCGCCTCGTTTGCTGTGGCCGCTGCATTGTCTGCCTGATATTCAAAGTCAGTCCCGACGATGACCTGGATCTGATCGACTGTGGCGAACAGCAGTTCGAACTGCCTGATCTGTTGCTGGTCGGTCAGGAAGGTGGCAAGCTGATCTCGCGTCAGATTGAGCCTGCGGGATGTGGGTGCGGTTGCCATCAGTATGCCAGCGCCTCGATTTGTGCCTCAAGGCGTGCGAAGGAGATGTGCGCGTCGCTGTCACCACGGAAGCGCTGGATGCGCCAGTTCCTCATGTGGCCCTGCTGAAACCAAGCGAGGCGCTTGGCTGTGTTGCCTATGGTGCCGACTGCGATGCTGCGATCCTGACTCCATGAGAGGCCGTTGACGCTGTAGCTGGTGCTGATCTGTGGGTTGGTGCCCAATGCCACGCTGCCGGTCAAGCTGACCAGCTCCAGCCGGTTGAAGATTGCGCCGTTGCCTTCGTTGTAGGCGATGAGCGTGCCGAACTCCCAGCGGACTTGCTGGCCCCAATGGTGGCCGGTGTCTTGCACCAGGTAGCCGATGGCGCTGCTTTGTGGGTCTCCCACCAGCCACTTGTCGTAGATCCAGACCATGTTGCGTGCGCGGTACTGGCTGAAACCGACCACTGCTGTGGCAAGGGTAAACCAGACCTGATCGCCGAGCGCCTCTGATGCTGATGCGTCATAGACCACGGTGCGGTCTGGCAGGTGAACGTAGAGGTGCTGGTGGTTTTTGTCGTTGCGTGCCTCGAATTGCACGCGCACCAGCTGTGCCTCGGTGTAGGTCAGTAGAAGGTTGTCGATCTCCTGCGTGCTGATCTTCTGGGTAGTAGCTGCCGCCCCGATGTAGATGCCTGGAGCTTCATTGCGTCCACCGCCGAGGAAGGCGATGCGCTCCAAGTAGATGCAGCAAGCATGTGTGCCAAGACAACCCTTTTGGACTTGAGCGCCGTCGATGCGTGCGAATGGGAACAGCTCGCCGCCTACGTTGTCAAACACCTCGATGGTGTTGCTGTTGAGGGCATAGATCTCGTTGCGTAGCTTGATGAGCGCAACCACTGGATCTGGGTCGATCTCTGAGCTGCCGTATTTGAGGGGGTTGACCTGCAAGGGGTCTGTCAGCTCGGTGACAATTAAGTTGGCCCCGTCGGTGGTCATGAAGTAGCCATCAACCCACGCTACGTCCAGCACAACGCCAAGATCTGGGTCAGTGTTTTGCGTGAGCGTGGACGCTACCGGGTCCCAAAAATACAGACGGCCACCGGATGCGATGGCCAAGAGGTCAAAGCTGTAATCGAGCGTCACCAGTTCTGTCGTGGGGCCACCTACATCGCCAAGAACTGTCACCGCGCCATTGCTGGCAATGGACACCAGCTTTGTGCCCATGACCCGGTAGCAGACGCCGTTCCAGTTGATGCCGCCACGATCTGTGCCTGGGCCTGTGCCATTGGCCACGATGCCGTCACCGGGACGCAGAAACCCGTTGCTGATGCCTGACTGCTTTGGCACTGGCACCATGTTGACCGGGTAGGCCGTGCGCAGCTCTGGAGTGGTGTCGGCATAGATGCCGTTGAGGATTGGGATTTGCATGGCTTACCACTTGACCTTGTTTGCCCAATACGCTGCGCTGAGTTTGCCCTTGGCAATGTTGTCAGCGTGCCGAGCTTTGAATGATTCGCGCCGAGCTTGGCTGGCCTTGGATTCGCCCTCTTTTTTGGGAGAGCCTGACACGCCTTGCTGACCGAAGCGAATGGTCTTGATCTCGTCACCCGACTTGGCCACCACGACGTGTGACTTGGTAGGGTGCGAAGGCGTGCGCTTGGGCTTGTTGTAGCCCTCGACGCCTGCGCGTGCCAGTCTGGTGTCTTTGGTGGCCATGGTCAGAAGCTGATGTAGAGCTTGAAGGCTTCCAGCGTGACGACGTTGTTGGCCGTTGCTGGTTGCGCTGTGAAGGCAAAGGTTTGGTTCTGCGTTGCGTCCACGTTTAGCACCACGTTTGCGCCGGTGGATAGGCCATGGCCAACCTGGTTGGCTGCATTGCTGATGACCTGCGAGCTGCCACGGTTGCACATGAGCTTTTGAGCACAGGCGCTGGCGTTGTTGGCCGCGCTGACTGCCATGAGCACACCGCCGCCGTAGGTCATGCCGATGTTCTTGGCCGCTGCGCTGTTTGTCAGGCTGTAGAGCGCATCAATCTCCATGCCGCCACCAACGCCCATTGACCAGCCTGGGACAACAACTGACGCCAAAGTGACAGCGGTGTTGGCCACGGCTGCGACTGCGACGCCGTACCAGACCAAAGCTGTTTGCGTTCCGGACTGTGTGCCGCTGGTTGTGATGGCTGCACCTCCTGCGGACGCCGAGACTGTAAAGGTGTTGGCCGACAGTACTGTCTTGACGTAGTACGTGGTGTTGATGGCCAATCCGGTGGGCAGTGCGCCTGTGGTGGTGAAGCGGATCGTATTGTTGACCGACAGGCCGTGACCAGTCCATGTGACCACGCCAGGGGCTGCGATGCTGATGGTGACGGTGGATGCGACGTAAGGCAAGTCGATGGTGACTTCCTCGGTGTCGGTGTCAGCATCCAGCACTTCATAGAAGCCTGTGGTGGCTGTGCCGCCAGTCCAGGTGACGTAGAGGCTGGCGCCTTGGGCCACTGCGTTGGTGAGGCCATGCACGCCTGCGCTGACCAGCTTAACGTCGCCTGCATTGTCGGCGTAGGTCAGGGTCGTAAATGTGGCAGCAGGTTGCACCAGGCTGACTGGTGTCAGGTTGCCCAGCACCAAGGCAGGGAAGCTGCGCAGCTTGGGCTGTGTGCCGATGCTGTACTCGACCTGAGCGTTGCGGTTGGAGATGCGGATCACGCGATCTTGACCGTAGGGGCCAAAGGTCTGGGCGCTGTTGAACAGGCTGCCGATGGTGGTGTAGATCCAAGCCTGGCCTGGGTAGGCTGTTTGCAGTTGGACGGTGGTGGGCTCGTCGCCCGTGTTTCCGATGCTGATCGACTGGCCTGCTGGGATTGGCAGATCAACTTCGTTGGTGGTGGCTGATGGCTGGATGAACATGGGGATCTCCTTGGATGGGGTTTAGGCGACGCGATACCAGCTGTTGGTGGCCTGGTAGAAGCGCATGGTGAAGAAGGCATTGGCGGCCAGGGTGGTGGGTGCGCCGAAGGCTGCTGCTGCGCCGTTCAGGGCCAGCGTAAAGCTGGTGATGATCTGGGTGGTGGTTACCAATACCTGTGTGCCGTCTGGCACGCCAGTGTTCAATGGCAGCGTGACTGTGCCTGCGGCCAAAGTTCCAGCAGGCTGGATGACCATCCATTGTTGCTCTGTGGTAGGCGTGGGCACGGTGATGTTGAATCCAGTGCCTGGCGTGTACAGGTTGGTGGCCACGGTGGGGGCTGCGAATGTCTGCTGAAAGTATTGCAGCAGCTGCGTAATCGAGACCTTGCGTGCGTCGCCATTGTTGGAGACGTAGACCGGGAGCAGGTCGCCGCCAGAGACTTGACTGATGCCCGAGAGCTGGTTGATGGTTGGCATGTTGGTTCCTCAGTTGAATTCGATGGGGCCATCTTGACCGGCCAGGACTGGATCGACGGGCGGACGGATGAAGGGGTTGTCGTAGACGCGCCATGGCTTGTTGCCTGCGCCTGCTGGCATGGTGCTGGGTAGTTGTTGCTGCACTGGCATGGCTGCGCGTGACAGGAGCGTGTTGTACGACTCTTTGGCTGTGGCCTTGGTGTCGGGCATGACCTGCTTGCCGTAGGACGGGCCGAGCTTGATCGCCAGGTTGGTGTAAATGGCCTCGTTGGAGCTGTCGGGCACGTTGGTTTGCTCGTCGAGATCGCTGTCCTGGGGGCTAGATGGCAGGGGGTAGCCGAGGCGGATGCCGAGGGCGTTCCATGCGGCCATCTGGGTGTCCAAGCGCCGGAGGGCAGATTGCATTTGCTCTGGCCCGAGGTCAAAGGCGTAGGAGGCCAGTCCGATCTCGTCGAAGGCCTGCTCGATAAATTGGCGCTTGGTCCATCCCATTGTCATTCTCCAGTTGGCGCGGACAGTCTGTCCTGGATCAATTGTCCCAGCTTTTTGTCCTTTGTGCGACCGTCGAAGCGGATGCCGAGTTCTGTGGCCTTGGCCTCCAGCTCTTCACGGGTGGGGGCTGCGTCGTCTTCTGGGGCTGTGTCCACGACTTCCACTACCTGGGCTTCTGCCTGGGCTGCTGCTTCTGCTTGCTCGCGCAGCAGTCGGTGGTTGATGCCGTCGATGGGCTTGGAAGGCTTGCGCACCTTCACGGGCTTTTTGCCCTTGCGGTGTTTGGGCATGAGGATGTTGTCTTGCATCACTTGGCCTTTTTCTTCATTGGCTTGGCTGTCTTGGCGGCTGCTTTGAAGTCTGCGGCTGTGGGTGCGCCTTTGGCACCGGGCTTGCGCATCTTCTCTTTGCTGCCTGCTTCGATGCGAGCGCGTTTGGCGTTGATGTTGGCGTAGAGACCTGGCTTCATTTCATGGCCTTCTTTGGTGCTTTGCTGGGCTTGCCTGCTGCCTTGGCTGCTTTCTCTGCTGTGCTGAGTGCAATAGCCACGGCTTGCTTCATGGGCTTGCCTGCTTTCTTTTCCATCTTAATGTTCTTGCCGATGGACTTGCTCGAATAACCTTTGGTCAATGGCATGGGGTTCTCCTATTGCAAAAAGGGGGGCCGAAGCCCCCCAGTTTTTTGGCCAGATTACTGGTTGAACAACAAGATGCCGGACATCTCGGGGTTCTTGTTGACCACGCCGAACAGGGTGTCCATACGGTACTTGATGGTCATGCTGTCGATGTCGTAGAACTTCTGCAAGACCAACTCAATGCCCTGGTCGGTGGTGGCACGCATCACTGCGACGCCAGCATCGGAAGGCACTGCGTAACGGCCAGGCAAGATCTCCAACGAATCACGCTGCCAGAACACGTTCACCGAGGCGGCGTTCACGTTCAGGAAAGTGATAGCGGCTGCGTCAGCTGCGATGGCCACTTCCACGTTCTTGTACTGCAACTGAGCGTCGGTTGGGCCTGTGCCGCCAATGGTCTGAGCGCCAATGATGGGAGGAGTGATCACCAGGCTTGTGCCACCGGCTGGGACGCTCACGACACGGAATGTCTTGAGCTGGCCTGTGGACTGCTTGGTGATGTGGTGCACTGCATACACTTCGGCAATCGTGAAGGCGTCACCAGCTTTGATGTTGGCAGAACTGTTCACGGTCACGGTCTGGAAGCGGTTGTCCACGTTGATCTGGCCACCGACGGATGTCGATGTGGCTTGAGGAGCGTAGTTCGCTTGTGTGTTGGAGCCGTTGGTATCGATGCGAACACCAGAGCCGCCAGCTGCTGCTGTCAAGCGGTTGGCGTAGTCCATCTTGTAGGTGTCGAAGCCTGCGACCATGCCGACGTGCGAGCGCTCATAAGCCTTGTCAGACTTCTGGTTGCCGAAGCTACGAGCAGTTCCGACCAAGTTACCGGCCAAGCCGTTGTAGTCGCGGCTAGACAGGGCCATGAAGCGGTCATAGTCAGGCACGCCTTGCTCGTTCATGATGGCGTCGCACAAGGCCACGTCGTCATAGTCACCGGCAGCGGCTGCGATTGGCACAACCAACGAACCCAAGCCAGCGGCAGAGTTCATGATGGCGATGTTGATGTCGCTGGCCAGCTTTTGCTTGGCGGACTCACCCAGACGGCCTTCTTGCAAAGCGTCGCGCAGTTCGAGGGAAGTCATTTCCCAAGGCACGGTCTTGCTGAAGCCCAAAGTGGCGGGGACGGCCAACTGTGTCATGCCCTGATAGCCAGGGATCGCAGTACCAGGGGTGCTGTTGATCGACTGAGCGATGTAGGGCTGTGGACGCCAGATGGTGTTGTTGGCACGTTCCATCATTGTCTGATCTGTGTTGTAGATGTTGACGTGACGGGACAGGACCAGCGCGTCCTGGAAGCCTTCGAGGAGGTCTTCAAAGGCAACGCGTTCTTCTTTGCTGAAGCTGTTAGACATGGTATTTCCTTAAAAAATCATTTGGAGGATGCTGCTCGTTTCTGCGACTTGTACTGGATGACCTTGGTCATGTTGCCAGTACGGGCAGCTTCTTCGCGCAGCCGTTCGAGGGTTGAGTCCACCGCCCCAGAGACTCGGCCAGTTCCTGACACGATTCTTTCGGGCGGCGGGGCTGCCTTGCGGTTGGTAACTTTCAAGTCTTTCTCCAGTTTCGCTACCGCAAAGGCAAACTTTACGGGGTCTTTGATGGCGGCCAGCTCTTGCGCCTTCTTGGGGTTTTTTCCGAGTGCGTAGACGACGAGGGCGGGATTGTCCGCACCTTGCAGCATGACGCCTTGCTGGGTGACGTTGAACAGCTCCTGGGCCACGGCCTCGGCGTCGTCAAAGTCTTTGACTCGCAGCTCGGCTTTCGCCTTGCCGTAGCCATCCAGTTTGGCTTGCCAGGCTTTCTTCTGATTCATAACTTCAGCTTCTTGCTTGGCGTTGGCTTCGTCGGCTTGTCGCTTGCGCTCAAACCAAGTGGCCAGTGCTTCCTCGAATCTGTCGGCGTCGTAGTCGTGATCTTCCAACTTGGGCTTTGCCCCGAGCACGACCGGCTTGGTCTCAGTCTGTGCGGTGGTTTGCAGCTTGGTTTGAAGTTCGCGGTTTTGGCGCTGGAGTTCTCGGTTCGTCTTGCGTAGCTCTCGGACCCATTCGGGCGCGTGTGCTGGTTCTTCGGGAGGCGGCGCTTCCTCACCAATGGAGACTACAACCTCGTCGGATTCGGCCTCGTCGTCTTGGGCTTGGGCCTGCTCACCTTCGGCTTGCGCTTCGGGCTGCTCGGTGGCCTCGTCCTCGATGACTGCGGTGTCGTCGTTCGTGGTGTCGTCGTCCTGTTCTGCCTGTGTGTTCATCGTTGACCCTGTGAAACTCACCCATTGAAACGGCTGGGTGGAAACCGTATGTGTGCAATTGTCACTCAATTGTGGGTTGATTGACAACTGGTTGTGCTTGTTGCTGAACAAAGCCGCCGATTTGTTCCGCCAGGTTCAGTGCGTGGTCTTGAGAATCCATGTCCACGTTGCTGAGGGTTTCGACGGTTTTGGCCCGGCTGAGTTCTGCGTCTGCGATGGTTTTGACGGTGGTGGCTCGGGCTTGGGCTGCTTTGGCTGTGGCTTCCTCGGCTGCGGCTTGCAAGTACATCGCGTTCGGGTCTTGCGGCTGGCCTTGCATCTCGGCCATGAGTTCCTGGGCCTCGTCGTCGGTGGGCTTGACCACGCCCATGCGCAGGAGCTTCTTGCGGAAGTAGGCATTGGCGTCGCTGATGCCCTCGCCCTCCATGTTCATCATGGCCATGGCCGTGATTACTTGCTGGGTCTCTGGATCTGCTGTGATCTGGAGCATCCCAGTCAGGGCGCGGACTGTGGCCTCGCGCTTGCTGGTGCTGGATGGGCCGACCTCGGCAACGACGTCAAAGGTGGCAGCGCTGAGGTCGTTTTCCATGACGACTTCGCCGGTCTGTTGGTCGATGCTGGGCTGCATGAGTTCGACCATCCCGGCCTCGCCTGTGGGGGCGATGGTCTTCATCTTGCGCTTGTCCTCGATGTAGACCTCTTTGGCCATGGAGAGCCAGATCTCGCCGCAGCGCTTCATGCCCTTGGCGAAGTTGCTCATGTAGATGAAGGCCTGCATGTCCACGCGAGTCTGGATCATCTCCACGGCTTTGCCTGACATTCCGCTGACCATCTTGTCAGCCCCTTGGGGGTTACCAAGAATGTCTTGCATGTCAGTTTCGGTGATTTGCAAGAGCGCGGCCATGGCCGGTGGGATGTTGGGGGCGCGGGTGTAGGCAACCGGGCCTGACACGGCCTGGTTGCCGTTCTGGTCTGTGATCGGGTTGATCAGCAAATACGGGTAGTCCTTGAGGTTGTCCTCGGACCACATGACCTGGTGGCCTGCGACCTGCTCGGGGGTCAGGATGGGCTTTTCCACCGATGACAGTGCGGAGATCTCGCCCAGCTTGGACAGCTGCATGTTCTTGAGGCGCTGGGCGTCTTTGGCCAAACGCACGTGGCCCATGCAGCGCTCGATATTGTCCACAAACCAGCGCTTGCCGTACACGACCACGATGGGGATGCACTTGCCTGCGATGTAGCCTGCATCCTCCAGCACCCTGCCGCCGGACATGATGTATTTGTGCACGCGCTTGCGCTTGACACGCTTCTGGCGGATCTCGACCGTTCCGATGGCCGCGAGGGTTTCTTCAAGGGTCTCGTCGTTGGCGAAGTCTTGCTGTGTGTAGCGTTCTTCCTCGCCTGCGATGTTCTGGAAGATGCGGATGGTCTCGGTCTTTTCCTCGACCTTGTAATACTCAGCGACATACACGACGTCAGGGGTGCACCAGTCGAACTCGTACTGGTGGATGATCTTGGGCCAGTCGGTTGGATCGTCGCCCCAGGTGTCTTTGTAGGCCTGGCGCGTCATGCTGGTGACAACGTAGCAATACTTGGCGTCGGACTTGTCCTGGCGCTTGGCCCCGAGGTCGAAGAATACCGAGCTGTCAGCGTCGAAGATGGGTTCGATCCTGATGCGCTGGCGGTCGTCTTCGTCGTTCTCTTCGTCTTCGTAGACTGTGCGCAAACGCCATGCGCCGATGCCGCCGCCGACTGCTTCCTCGAAGGCGTTGTCGTAGGCCTCATCTGCGACGGATGCCTGCTCGTCTGCACGATACAGACCGTCGCAGACTTCGGCCAGCTTGTCGTTTTCCTGGCCGTCTTTGCTGACGTAATCGACCGTGATGCGGTTGTTGCGGTACTCGTTGATGATGCGGATCACCGAGAGCATGATCTTATTGACCTCGAACTTGGGCTTGTTCTCGTACAAGTCCCAGAGTGGGCCTTCCCACTGGCTGCCTGCCAGGGAGTAAAAGCGCCGGTCTTGGAGGCATTGCAAGCGCTCGTCTCGGAGGGCTGTCTGTACGTCATCAAACTGCGCCAGGGCTTCTGAGTGCAGGTTGGCGAGGCGTTGGTCGTTGCTCATTCGGGCCATGGGGATTTCCTCAATTTGTGCGATTGTCTCACCACTTCTTCACATTTGGCAAAGGGGTGAAGATGGCGGGTTTGGATGCACCAGCTCGGCGGACGGCTTCGCAGGCGTAGCGTAGGGCATCGATAACGTGGTTTTTCTTGTCCTCCAGGACTGGCAGGATCTTGCCCGTGAGGGGGTCGGTCTTGTAGCTGTACAGCGTCAGCTCGTCGATGGTGTGGATGCAGCGGGGGTGGACAACGATGTCGTAGTTCTTGAGAAACTCGATGCCCTCTTCCACCGATCGTGGCCCTTTGACAGCGGTCATGATCTTGGGGAAGCCGTTGCGCTTCATGTGGCTGATGGTCTCTGGCCTGGCGGAGTCGGCCACGATGGGCCACTTCTCGGCCTCTGGCACGGTCATGAACAGCTCTGGGGTGTTCACGATCTCGCAGCCGACCATGTAGGCCTCGTAATCGATGTACAAAGTGCGGCCAATGATGTGGCAGCGCACCAGGGTGGTGGGGTCGATGGAGAAACCCCAGTCAGCGCCGAGCCGGTGGATGGCGTCTGGTGGTGCGTCGAAGTCCTCAACACGCCAGTTCTTGAACACACGGGTGTTGCTGTTGGTGAGGTAGCCGCCCATCCAAACGTGCTGGTATTTGTCTGGGTCTCTGCGCTTGTCGTATTCCATTTCGTCTTTGAGGACGCTGGGAAACCACGGATTGTCGGTGAAGTTGACCTTCAAGACCTGGGCGTTCTTGGGAGGCGTTGGGCCACGGAGCAGGTGGTCGACCGGGTCGGAGTGCAGGCGCGGGTTCCAGGTAAACCAGAGCTCGGACTCTGGTTTGCGGATGGTTGGCCGAAGCAGGTCCAAGCTGGTCTGGCTGAGGCTTTGGGCTTCTTCCACCCAAGCGCAGTCGTAGCCCTCCAGCGACTTGATCGAGTCGGCGGTGTGGTTCTGCATACCCTGGAAGATGATCGCCCCGTCGCCCTTCCTGGACTTGATAACGGCATCCTGCACCTCGAAGTAAGCCCCGGCATTCATGGCCTCGATCTTGGTTTCGAGCAGGCGCTTGACGGACTGGTTCAGCGACTTCTGGATCTCGCGCACGCAAACCGAGCGCCGCTTCTGGTCCATGATGTGAGCCTCGATCATGAGCTCGGCAAACATGTGGGACTTGCCGGAGCCCCGGCCACCCCATGCGCCTTTGTAGCGGCTGGGGTCCAAAAGGGGAAGCGCCCATTCTGGGGTGGGGAGTTGCAAGACCTTACCCATTCTTGACGATCACCCGTTCGATCTTGGCGAACTCCAAAGGAGCGCCGTCTGCCCCGGTGAGTTCATGCTTCTGGGTTTCGGCCCATCGCATTTGGGTCTTGCTCCACCAGATGGCTGCTGTGGTGTCGCCTGCCATGACCTTCTGAAATAGGGTTTTCCCCACCTGGGCATTGGCCTTTGACTTTCCGCTGACCAGCTCGAGCGAGAAGTGCTTTCGCAGGGTTTCGACATGGATGCCATCGCGCACCAGCACCGCGATCTGGTCGATCGGCAGGCCGTAGCCGGACAGGGCTTCTACCTGCTTTCGCTCGGCATCGGTGGGCTCAAACTCGGGTCGACCAGCGCCTGGTTGCGCACCGCCAGTGCCTGGTCGAGCGCCGCCGTGCTTTTTTGGAACAGGTTTTTCTTCAAGTTTTGGTTTCTTAGTTGCCATGGTGCACCTCGTCAAAAGTCTTGCCGGTTTCGGCGTGTGTGGCTTTTTTGCCTGTGAAGTCCTGCCAGCGTTTGACAATCACGTCGCAGAACTTCGGGTCGAGCTCCATCAATCTGGATTTGCGGTGTGTCTTTTCGCAGGCAATCATTGTGCTGCCGCTGCCGCCGAACAGGTCGAGAACGATCCATCCGTCCATGCTAGACCATTCCACCATGCGCTGCACCAGGCCGACCGGCTTCATGGTCGGGTGCAGATCGCTCTTGGTTGGCCGATCGTGGTGAATGACGGTGGTTGGCATTTGCTCCTTGATCTGCTTGAGCATGGCCACCATCTCGTCTTTCTTCAGCTTGTCGATGTCCAGGTCGTCGTCGATCACCGTGGTCAGAGTGAAGTCCTTGCAGAAATAATGGCCAGCGCCTTCTTTCCATCCGTAGAGGATGGGTTCGTGTTTCCAGTTGAAGTCCTGGCGCGAGAGGGTTCCGCTTTGCTTTGCCCAGACCAAAATCTGGGACAACTTCAGGCCAGCTTTCACAAAGCAGTCTGTGAATGCGACGCGCTCTGAGTCTGCGTGGGCGACGTAAATCACCGCGCCGTCGCGCATGTTCTCAAAGTACCTGGCATAGACCGCATCCAGAAACTTTCTGAATTCGGCGTCGCTCATGTCGTCGTTCATGATCTTGCCTGCTTTGCCGTCGATCGCCACGTTATAGGGTGGGTCTGTCCAGACGAGGTCGGCTTTCTCGCCGTCCATGAGCGTGGCCAGGTCTGTGGCCAGTGTGCTGTCTCCGCACATCAGGCGATGTTGGCCAAGCAGCCAAACGTCACCGCGCTGGCTTTTTGGTTTCTCTTGGACTTCTGGAACTGCGTTTTCGTCTGTCAGGCCTTCGGTTGGTTCTTCGGCCATGAGTTCGGCCAGCTCGTTCTTGCCAAAGCCAATCAGTGAAATGTCGAAGCCTAAGTCTTGAAGTTCGCCAAGCTCGATGTTGAGCATGGATTCATCCCACCCGGCATTGAGCGCCAGTTTGTTGTCGGCAATGACGTAGGCGCGTTTCTTGGCATCGCTCCAGCCTTTGGCCACCATGACAGGGACTTCGGTCATCTTGAGGCGTTGGGCTGCCAAAGTTCGACCGTGGCCGGCAATGATGCTGCCGTCCTCATCCACCAGAACGGGTGTGGTCCAGCCCCATTCTTTGATGCTGGCTGCCAGCTGCCTGATCTGTTCGTCGGAGTGGGTGCGGCTGTTGCGTGCGTAGGGCGTGAGCTTGTCGATGCTCCAGCGTTCGACTTTATCTGCGGGATTGTGGGTTTTTGTGGTCATGCTGCATTGTCCTCTTTTTCAAGTCTGTTTGCCACCAGGGTGGCGTAGCCTGCGATGTCGATCCAGTTGTCGGCATAGTTCGGATCGCCGTTCAGAATTCGTGCGATTTTGTGGGCGATCATTCCAAGGGCTTCGCGTTGGTCTGGATCGAGATCGCATCCGCGCTTGGCTTCGTATGTCCGTATCACGCATTGGAGCTGTTGGCTGATTTCGGCATGGCCTTCAAAGCTGCCATATCTGGCTTCTCTGCCTGCCAGCATTTCGTTGACGTTGGTCTGTTCTGTCATGTTAGTACCTGCTCACTTTCTTGTGGATAACTTCACCTTCAAAATCTGCCGCTTCGATGCCCCCTTGCCCCCTCACCCTAAAGGGTGTGAGGGGGAGGGAGGGGGCTTTTCGAGCGTTTTGCCCCCTAACCCTAAAACACCCTAGAGGGGGATTCAGGGGGCTAGGGGGCTTCATTCTTGGCCACCTTTGCGCATCATCATTGCGCTGGATTGGACTTCATCGACCACCAGCCAACCGTGTTCAAAGGGGCTGATGATCTCGGAAAGAATGAGAGCGCCGATCAATTTGTCCGTGTAGGCTGGGCTGAGATCGTTCTCGATGGTTCTGGGTTTGCGCCCGTCTGAGGCCAGTTTGTCTTTGAGGGCTGACCTGCTGATGTAGGGTAAACCCTCACGAACTTCTGCACCTGTGCCCCACCAAGCGCTTTCAAAGGTCTTGCGGTGGGTGTCGATCTTGCTGTCCTTTTTGCTGGCCTGGGCTGGTGCTGAGGCCTCCACAACCACCGCGCTTGTGACTTGCTGGTCGTCCTCATCGCGCCAGCCTGGGATCTCGACTGTGTGAAGTTCCACGAAAACGGTCTCGGCAAGTTCTGCATCTTTGGACTTGCGCTGGACGATTTGCATGGGCTGATCGTCTTTGCCTGGGATGATGCTGATCTCAATATCCAGAGCGCCGCGCCATGCTGATGATCCTCGGGCCCGGTGCTGGGCTTCGTCTGATACGCCGGTGTGGTGCACCAGGATCACTGAGCAGTTGAATTCCATCATGAGGGCGTTGCAGGCATCCAGCATGGTCTTGGCATCCTGGGCTGAGTTCTCATCGCCTTGAAGGAAGCGGTGCAGGGTATCGACCACGATGACGCTGGGGCGCTCTTGGAGCATCCTGACCTGCTCGACCACCTTGAGGTAGCCGGTAGGGGTGTTGAGATCGCATCCGTCTTTGGAGAGCCACATCTTGAGCTTGCCTGCTTGGTGGTGGTGCTTCCAGGCTGCGACCCTGCCACGCAGACCGTGATGGCCTTCGCCTGCGAGATACACCACATTGCCTGGCCTGACTTTGTGGCCTGACCAGTCCTCGATGCCGCTGGCCATCCTGAGACACCAGTCCAGCACCACGAAAGTCTTGCCGCCGCCGCTGGGCCCGTGGACCATGACCAAGGCCTGGGACTGGATCCACTTCTTGACCAGCCAGCTGATGGGGGAGGGCTGAGAGCAGAAGTCATCCGCCGGGATGAGCCAGTCATCATGGGAGGGCATGAGGAGGCTGGCCAGATCGTTGCCTGCTTGGGCGTAGTCGTTGGCATCTCCTTGGATGGGTGGCATGACCATCCTGGCCCCAAACTTGGCGCTGGCCTGTTCTGCGTAGCGTTGGCCAACGCCTGAGCTGTCATTGTCTGCCACGATAACGATGTCCTGGGTTGCGCCGTGCATTTCTCGGAGTGTGCCTGTGACTGGCACCAAGTTGCTGGCGCTGTAGGCCACCACGACTGGCCTGCCCGTTGTCTCATGGATGGTGGCCGCGGTTGCGAAGCCTTCGGCCACGTAGAGGGTGCCCGGCTCGTCCATTGTGCCGATCTGCCAGAACTTGCCCCCGGTCTGGCCGCCAGGGTGGTAGAGCTTGCCGCCTTGGTGGTCGATGTATTGGAGGCTGGAGATTGTTCCGTCTGGATCGTAGAGGGGGACGACAAGCCGACCGTCTCCTGTGGCCCTGGCGCCGTGAACGCCGATGCCCTTCTTGGCTAAGTATGGGTGATCTGGCAAAGCTGCTTGAGCGCCGGTCCAGATTTTCTCCACTGTGTCGCTGGCCAGCTGGTGTTGACGCTCCAGGGCTGCATCGCGCATGGCCTTGGACTCGCTGAGGCGTCTGGCGTGGGCCATTTCCTCTGTCTGGGTGAGCTTGCGGCCTACGTCTGCACGCCATGTGACTTCGATGCCTGAGCGCCAGCAACCGAACCGGCCGGCAGGGATGCCATCGCCAAAAACCAAATACCAGCCTGGCTTGTCGATGCCTGGTGCGCCTTTTGTGCCGGACTTAAAGCGGTGGATCTTGCCGTCCATCTCGATGTGGTCTGGAGGTTCGAGGCCTGCTGCCTTGATGGCATCAATCAGCTGCACTTCTGGCGGTGAGACCAGTTTCTCTGGTGGCGGAGCCCATGGGCCGCCGAGGACTTTGGAGAGATCAGCCATGTGTCACCTTGCGGCTTTCGAGATAGTCCGAGAGAGCCTGTAAGACTTTGTGTGTGGGGTTTGCATTGAGGTCATCGCGCACTTTGCGGATGGTGTTGTAGTGCACGCCGGTGGCCTCTGCCACCTTCATGGGCATTCGGTCTGAGAGGGCGTCCCGTATCTGTTCGAGGGTCATCATGTTGGTTTCTCCTGTTGAAAAAAAATCTTTCGATGTGTGGATATTACCTTAAAAAATGGTTTATGATTCGATCACACCACAAACAGATTCCCTGACAGTGGTGCAAACAAAGAAAAGGAGAGCCAATCATGGCGATCAATTTGAAGACGACCGGAGGCTTGACAGCCAATGGTGTGAAGTTGTTGGTGTATGGGCAAGCAGGGGCTGGCAAGACAACGCTGGTCAAGACTTTGCCGGATGTGGTGGTGCTGAGTGCCGAGGGTGGTTTGTTGTCCATTCAGGATGCTGATCTGCCCTACATTGAGATCGCCAGCATGGATGATCTGCGCGAGGCTTATTCCTGGCTGACTTCCAGCGAAGAAGCTGGTGGCTTCCAATCTGTGGCCTTGGACTCGATCAGCGAGATTGCTGAGGTGTGTCTGAACACCGAAAAGAAGGCGAACAAAGATCCGCGGGCCGCTTATGGTGCGATGCAGGAGCAGATGGCCGACATCATTCGCGCCTTCCGTGACCTGCCTGGCAAGCATGTGTACATGAGCGCCAAGCTGGAAAAGACACAGGACGAGATGGGCCGTGTGCTGTATTCGCCCTCGATGCCTGGCAACAAGACCGGGCAAGCGCTTCCGTATTTCTTCGATGAGGTGCTGGCGCTGCGTGTGGAGCGAGATGCTGAGGGCGTGACGCAACGCGCCCTGATGTGCGACTCGGATGGCCTATGGCTGGCCAAAGATCGCTCGGGCAAGCTGTCTGGATGGGAAGCCCCAGACCTGGGCGCGATCATTGCCAAGATCGGTGGCAAAGCATGATGCAGCCCGACCTGAAAGAACTGTCGCGCCAGTGGTTGCAGCACAAGGCTGATGAGGAGCTGGCCACGACTGAGCGCCGCAAGATTGAGGATCAGATTGTCAAGCTGTTGGCTGTGGCCGAGAACTTCGAGGGCACTGAGACTGCGGAGCCTGAGGGCTTTGTGGTGAAGATCTCTGGCCGCATTGATCGCAAGGTCGATGGCGACAAGGTGCAGGAGCTGGCCGCCGAATTTGGTTTGACAGACCACTTGGCCAAGCTGTTCCGCTGGAAGCCCGAACTCAACATGGCGATCTGGAAAGCGACAGACGCAACGATCACTGGGCCTTTGGCCGGTGCAATTACGGCCAAGCCTGGCCGCCCATCTTTCAAAATCATTCCCAAGGAGTAAATATCATGGCATTTCTCAACGAAGCATTTGACGTCAACGAACTGCCCCAGGGCACTGGTGGAAACTTTGACCCGCTGCCAGCTGGTTGGTACACGGTGACGATCACGCAGGCCGAGCTGAAGGACACCAAGGCAGGCAATGGCCAGTACATCAAGCTGCGCTATGACGTGACGGGCCCGACCCACCAGGGCCGTGTGGTGTTTGGAAACCTGAACATCAAAAACCCGAACCAGAAGGCCGAGGAGATCGGCCGGCAGCAGCTGGGCGACATCATGCGTGCGATTGGCTTGGCCAAGGTCACGGACACCGACCAGTTGATTGGTAACAGCCTGTCGATCAAGCTGGATGTGAAGCAAGACGCGCAGTATGGCGCCAGCAACGAGGTGAAGGGCTTCAAGTCTATGTCTGGAAGTGCTGCACCAGCTGCCGCTGCTGTGCCGCCTTTTGTGAAGCAGGCTGAGGCTGCTCAGGCTGCCACCGCTAAGGCCGCGCCGCCTTGGGCTAAGAAGTAAGCGAAAAAAAATGCCCAGGCTGTTGAGGGCCTGGGCAAATTCTCAAAGGAGAGACAACATGAAGATTCCCGAGTCAGAGCATACCATCCAGGCCTTGATTGACAAAGCGCATGAGGCCAAGAAGGAGGAGCCACGCCCTCACATGGGGGCCAGTGGCCTGGGCCACCCTTGTGACCGTTGGTTGTGGTTGTCGTTCCGCTGGGCGGTGCAGCCATCATTCCCTGGCCGCATCCTGCGACTGTTCCGCCGTGGGCAGAATGAGGAGGCCACGATCATCAGCGACCTGCGTGCGATCGGTATGGATGTGCGCAAGGTGTCGAGCCAGCACCGTGTTGACTTTGGCAGCCATGTGTCTGGATCTCTGGACGCGATCATCGACTCTGGCGTGCCTGATGCCCCCAAGACCAAGCATGTGGCCGAGTTCAAGACGCACAGCAAAAAATCGTTTGATGCTCTGGTGAAGGATGGCGTGGAGAAGTCGAAGCCCGAGCATTTTGTGCAGATGCAGGTCTACATGGCCGGGACTGGCCTGGACCGTGCTTTGTATCTGGCCGTGTGCAAGGATGATGACCGGATTCACACTGAGCGTGTGAAGTTCGACAAGGATGTGGCGCTGCCTGCCATTGCGCGAGGCCAGCGCATTGCCCTGAGTGACAGGATGCCCGAGCCGATCAGTGCTGACCCTGCGACCTGGTATCAGTGCAAGTTCTGTGATGCGTCGCAGTTCTGTGCCTACACCAAGACCACCGAGCATGTGAACTGCCGCACCTGTGCGATGGCCACCCCGTTGTCGGACTCGACCTGGCACTGTGCCAAGTGGGACTCTGTGATTCCGTTGGAGTCGCAGCGTACAGGCTGCGAGGGCCATGTGCTGCACCCTGATCTGGTGCCGTGGCAGCGCAAGGATGGGCCGGACGACTACACCGCCGTGTATGAGATCAATGGCACGAATGTGGCCAATGGCGATCCTGAGATCGAGGGCGTGTTCAGTTCGCGTGAGCTGCTGGCCAATGTTTCTGCCTGCGCTGATAAGGGCTGGACGCAACTGCACGACATGCGCAAGCAGTTTGGTGGAAGGGTGGTGGGTTGATGCTGAGAGAGTACCAACAGCGCACCATCGACCAGCTGTATGCCTGGTTCGAGGCCGGTGGCCTGGGCAATCCCTGCCTGGTGCTGCCAACTGGATCTGGAAAGTCGCACATTGTGGCCGCGCTGTGCAAGGATGCTTTGCAGAACTGGCCCGAAACCCGTGTGCTGATGCTGACCCATGTCAAGGAGCTGATCGAGCAGAACGCTGAGAAGAT
>JAUKPQ010034887.1:0-35623 GCA_032273045.1 Chloridella minuta | reverse complement strand
CCAAGGCTGCCCTTGATGCACTTAAGGCTAGTGCTAAGGCTAAGTTAATTGCAGGTCAGAAATTGACCGAAGAAGAAGCAGCAACAATCGTTCTTTAATTCCTATGTAGTGGAGGTGTCCCTTGGCGGGTCGTGATATAACCGAGGGTAGAAGTAACCGTGCTATTGCCGTTGATATCGGCGTAGTATCTTCTACCGCTCTCTGGCAGAACACTGATATGTCTTATGACACAGCAATCGGTGGACTTCCATTTATTTATGCAATCAATGATGCACGACCATACACACGTCAGACTGCACCCTTTCGTAAGGACCAGTTCGACAATGGCCAGGAGCCAGGTGAGCAATCCCTGACTGGTTGGTGGTTGCGTAGCCAGATGTCATTCCACTCAGGTTCAGGTATAAAGTTCTTTGACCCTGCAACTACTGACGAGGCAGGGCACTACCGTTTTGCTGACTCAAAGGGTGTTGATGTATGGACTAAAGGACAGGCTACCCTACTAAAGGACGTAGTTAGTACTCATATTACTACTGGCGATGTAGTAGGTACAGACCATCAACATCCTAATCAGCACGTGCGCTCTATCCAATGGTCAAGCACCGAAGGTGTATTGCTCCACGATGAGTTTGACATAGACAAAATTGCTGCAGATGGAACAGTAACGCATTATATTGATTATATTTCAGGTACTGACCGTAAAGTATTTGCTATCTGTGATGATGGAGTTAACGCTTACTGGATAACTAATAAGACAGTAGGTGGAAATCAACGCCTTACTATGTTTAAGAAGCCACTAACTGGTGACTCAACTACTGGCTCATCTAACCCATCCGCAACAGGTGACGTTACACAGATGTTCCAAAGTGGCGATACTGAAATCATTTATGCAACAATGGAGTTTATCAAGGACCGTATTGTTCTTTGTGTAAACAACAAGGTGTATGAACTTTCAACATCTGCTACATCTTTGCCTAGCCCTATCTACACTAACCCTAATACAAATTATCACTATACAAGCGTAGCCGCTTCTGGTCCTGCTATCTACACAGCGGGTCATTCAGGTATCTACTCAACCATTCAGAAGTACACGCTCTCAACAGCAGGTGTAATGCCTACCCTGACATCAGCAGTTGTTGCCGCAGAAATGCCAGCAGGTGAGATAGTAGAAAAGGTTTACTACTACCTAGGCTATATGATGATTGGAACCAACCAAGGTATTCGCGTTGCTGCAATCAATGACCAAGATGGTTCACTTAACTATGGTCCACTTATCGTGGAAACATCTCAGCCAGTCTATGACTTTGCTGCACGTGACCACTTCGTCTGGGCAGCCACTGGTATCGGCACTCTTGATGGCGGACTTACTCGCCTTGACCTGAGCAATGAACTAGAGACGCTTCGCTTTGCATACGCAAATGATTTGCAAGTAAGTCAAACCGCAGAACACTATACAACTGGTGTTGCATTCCTTGGTACAACCAATCGTCTTGCTTTCTGCACGGCGCACAATACAACAGACGGGGCCATCTACCTTGAGTCCGCAACTGTACTTGTGCCATCTGGATACATCACTACGGGCAACATTCGCTATGGAACTCTTGAGCCTAAGAACTTCAAGCGTCTGCTTGGACGCGGCGACTTCTCTAAGGGCTCAATGACTCTTGAGACAGTGGACAAAGATGGTGTTGAGTACGACCATATCTCATACGATGCATCAGTTGCACCGATTGAAGTAGGTACAAACAACCCTGCCACAGCACAGGAGTATGTAGCCTACAAGTTTATCCTGACACGTGATGCTACAACTACTAGCGCAGGCCCAATCTTTAAGGGCTATCAGGCTAAGGCAACTATTGCAACTCCTCGTCAGAGAGTTATCCAGTTCCCTGTCTATTGCTATGACGTAGAGACTGACCGCTACAACGTAGTAGTTGGATACGAAGGCCGTGCCTTCGATAAGATTCAGGCACTAGAAGATATCGAAGAATCTGGTGACGTAATCACTTGGCAGGACTTATCTACTGGTGAATCTCGTCAGGCAGTTATTGAACAGATTTCATTTAACCGACTCACACCACCTGACAAGCGATTCGATGGATTCGGTGGGGTCATCAACATAACTATTAGGACGGTCTAATGAGTGCCCCAGAATGGGCAGGATTTGCCGTTGCCCTAATGACATTGCTTGCAGGATTTAATGCAGCAATACGTTGGTTAGTAAAACACTACTTGGCTGAATTAAAGCCAAATGGTGGTGGAAGTATGAGGGACGCAGTTAATATCAACACCGAGCGATTGGATAGAGTTGAACAACGCGTTGACCAGATTTACCTTCTCCTATGCGAGAAGAGCAAGTAAGTACGCAGCAATAACATTAGGACTGTGGTCAGGCTTTGCCTTTATGGGTACAGCCAACGCAGTACAGACTGGTATGGTTCAAGTAACCTGCACCAATGGAACCTTTAATGTGGGTTGGGATAACTCCAACTCATACTTTCAGGGCCGAGGAAATATTGCGGCATTCTACTGCCAGATAATTCACAACACTGGCTATGTATCAGATAGCCTTAGCGACCCATCGCTTCGGTACTATCTGGGTGTTTTGCCTCAGGATATCCCGACGACCACTGTTGAGACTCAAACACCGCAGGTGGTGGAGACTGTAACTTCTCCTTCAACTCCCGATACTCCGACTTCAACGACCACTCCCGACTCTGAGAGTTTGACTTCAATTTCAGATACTCAGACCGCAGTGCCTGATAGTTCTCCTGCGACTTCCGATACGCAGACAGTAGTTGATACACCGTCTGAAACTCAGACTCCTTCAAGTCCTGTTGAAAGTCATACAATCGATAGTCCGAATCAATCAAGCGAGACGTCAACGAGCGAATCTCCTTCATCAACTCAGCCTTCTCAGCCTGATGCTCCTTCCTCAGATTCTTCAACGCCTTCAAGCGAGACTGATTCTGGTACGCCTCTCTCTGATACCTCGACCGCATCATTAGATACGGTAACAGTGCCAGTGGATACAAGCACAGTGCAATCACCAGAGCCTCAGCCTGCACCATTGCCTACTCCTCCTCCGGCAGTTGAACCTCAACCAGTTCATGCGCCTCAAGCACCTCAACCTGAGCCTCAACCTCAGCCAGCACCTCAGCCAGCCGGTGAGACGATACCACAGGAGCCTCCATTAGAGGAGCCGACGGAGCCAGAGATAGTTCATGAAGAGCAATTGCCTGTCGATGAACCTTCCGAACGTCCAGTAGAAGAAGAAACGCAGACGATTCCAGATGAGGTCGAGACTCAGGAGCAGCCTGAATCACAGCCAGAGCCCGCTCCTCAGCCACCCGTAGAACCTGAACCAACATCTCAGCCTGAAATTGCATATGAACCTCCAGTTGTAGTAGAACCCGAGAGTGTAGCAGAGGCTCCTAGAGAGCCCCAAATAGTTGTAATGAGTCCTAACCTGGACTTGAGTACGTTAGCCCCTGAAACGCCAGTAGAACTGGAAAATGGGGTAGTTTTAACAGCAGAAGTGGTGGTTGCTTTGCAACTACTAGAAAATCCTGCTGAGTTATTGGGCGAGTTATTTACAGACCCAGGGCAAGTCCTGACTGCCATCTCTAATATTGGTGCAGATATGTCACCTGAGGTGAGAGAACAGTCAGAAAAGGTAGTGGTCTCAGCCATTATCGCAGGGGGCGTAGCAGTACAAGCAGCAGCATCAGCCGCTGGAGCAGCCGCCTATAGGAGAAAACCATGAAGAACTTCCTCTCAGACTTAGCCAACCAATTGTGGACATTCCTTGGAATGTTTATCGCATGGGTAGTACTAGAAGGGTCAGCCAAGACAGTCGTCGGCTACTTCATAGTGATTACCTTCGTCGCACACGTTGTGACATTTCGACTACGTAACCCAAAGGAGTAACAATGGAAAGAATCAAAAATATCCTGCTTCGTATTGTAGCAGTATTTACGTCTAACGGCCTAGCCGTAGTAGGCGCTGGCGCTATTGCTGGCATCGGTGTAGTTAAGGCAGTTATGATTGCTGGTATTACCGCTGCTGCTAAGGTTGTACAGAAACTTGCAGATGGCTTTGCCGATGATGGCAAGTTGGATGACGACGAAATTAACGCAGCATTTGCAGCAGTTGACCTCAACTCTGAGACAACAGCAGACGTTGCCGTCGAAACACGACGAGCAAAGGCGAAGTAAATGGGACAGCGTAACCAATTTATCATGGCAGCCCGAGGAGAACTCGGCGTTATCGAAGGGCCAAAGGACAATGAGACGAAGTATGGCGCATTCACTAACGCTAACTTTCAACCTTGGTGTGGCTCATTCGTAAACTGGTGTGCAAACGAAGTAGGACTTAAAATTCCTAGTTGCGTATACACCCCAGCGGGAGCATCAGCATTTATAAAAAAAGACCAATGGGAGAAAGTAAATGAAGCCACTCCGTTCCCTGGCGATATTGTTTTCTTTGATTTTCCCGATGATGGCGTTGACCGTATTAGTCACGTTGGAATCGTGGTTAAGGATAACGGAGACGGAACTATAACTTGCATCGAGGGTAATACTAGCCCTGACAAGAAGGGCGACCAACGCAACGGTGGCCAGGTGTGTCAGAAGAAGCGTGCCTATAAGGTCAAGAATGGTTCACCATTGAAGAAGTCATTACCAGTCTACATCGTAGGCTTTGGTAAGCCAGCATTCAAATCATAATTTAATATATAAACAACTAGACCCCCAACCTTGGAGTAATCCTTGGAAGGGGGTCTTTTTGTCGTTTCTGGGGGTTAACCTTGCTAGCACTACGCGTTATGCGATTATGGCACTAGCACCCAGAATTCTAGTCTTCTTCGTCTAACTCAAACTCTGCATCTTCTAGATGGTCGAGTAGGTCATGTAGGCGCTGGTGTCGCTTCTTTGCCAGATATTCCTCAACGTATGATACAATGAGGCTTGATGTTGTTAGGCCTAGTGCTGTTCCGAAGAACACAGCCCAGAATGTTGTTGACATAGTACTCCTTAGATATATTATATATAATATATTATATAAGCGCATTAGCGCTTGATATAAATTATTAATGTTATTATACACAGCAGATAACCAATTGCCAAATTAATATCTATTTGGTAAAGTGTTCGCTTTTTGCTATACTCTAGCCATGTCAATCGAACTAGAAGAATACACACTACCAGAGCATATGTCCTATTCGGCATTCTCTACTTACGTATCATGTGGCTACCAGTATTACCTAGGTAGACTACTCAATAAGAAAGAAGCCCCATCCGTCTGGTCAGTTGGAGGGTCATCCTTCCACCTTGCCTGTGAGAACTACGACAAGGGGACACTATGAGCACAGTACAGCAACTATGGGATGATGCTTGGATAGCCACCAAAGGTGACATCGACTTAACCGATGCTCGCGTTGGCGGTCGTGCTACCAAGGCTAATCCCAACAAGGAAGATGTTGAGTTCTGGCAAACAGCAGGACCCCGTTGGGTCCAGGGCTATGTCGACTGGCGTAATGCTAATCCACATTGGAAGATTTGGATTGCACCAGATGGCAACCCAGGCATTGAGTTAGCACTCAACCCTGTCATCGAAGGTGTAACAGTCAAGATGATTATCGACCGTGTGTTTGAAGTAAACGGCGAGTTGGTAATCGTAGACCTTAAAACTTCACAATCAACCCCAACCAGTGCTTTGCAGTTGGGATTCTATAAGATTGGGCTGGAACGTACCTTCGGTGTGCCAGTTCGATGGGGTACGTACTATATGTCACGAGGCAATTCCATATCCGAGATGGTAGACCTCTCCGAGTATACGGACGACAAGATGGAGTACCTCATTAAACAATTTGACACGTCACGCAAGGCTGGTATATTCTTGCCCAACACAAACAACTGTCAGTATCTATGCGGTCTAACCGAGCACTGTCAGTTCTCTACTAAGAAGGATAAATAATGGCTGATACAGAAAACTGGAAACTGCAGGTTTCCTACAAGATTGGCAACGGCGACATGATTAACGTGCGTGCCAATACAGCAGATGAACTCAGCGTACTACTTGAGAACGTGGGCGACTATGCTACACAGATTGCGGCTACTCAGCGAGCGCTATCTCAGGCAGGCACGGTAGCCCCTTTATCAACATCGAGTACCACAGGAGGCACAACGCCTCCGCCTTACTCACCTCCGACCCAGGCAGCGCCTCCATACGCTACAACTCCTCCAGCGGGAGCGCCAGCGACGGGGCCGGTATGCGTACACGGTCCTCGCAAGTACAAGTCGGGAATCTCGGCAAAGACGGGAAACCCATACTCAATGTGGGTATGCACTCAGCCTCAGGGCACGGACCAGTGCAAGCCAGTCAACTAGCACCAGAAGTAATTCCGTTTTAATCAACTAGGAGGTGGACCAATGCGTACTCTCGTACGTTCAGTAGGTAGAGCAGACATTGGTGGAGAACCACTTCCAAGTTGTTTTAAGGCGTTTGCACAAAACCAGATTGTAATCAGACGTTCAGAAGTTTCTATGTTTGCAGCAGCGCCTGGGGCGGGTAAATCTACACTCGCCCTAGCGCTCGCTCTCAAAACCAACGTGCCAACTTTGTACTTTTCGGCGGATACAAATGCACACACAATGGCGATGCGCTTAGCCTCTATGATTTCAGGGAAGAGTCAGTCAGAGGTCGAGCAGAAACTTAATACTGATGTTGGATGGACAAAGGCAGTCCTCCAAAGAGGAAGTCACATAGTCTGGTCATTCGATTCAGCGCCTAGTCTCGATGATATTGTAGAAGAAGTACAAGCATTTGAAGAACTTTGGGGATGCTCCCCATCAATGATTGTGCTTGACAACTTAACAGATATTGCAACCGATGGTGGTGAAGAGTTCGCAACAATGCGAGCCATTATGAAGGAGTTGAAGTACCTTGCTAGAGCAACTAACGCAGCGATTATCCTACTACACCATACCTCGGAAGCAGTACCGGGAAGTCCTTGTCAGCCCCGCTCGGCTATCCAAGGTAAGGTCTCTGCGATGCCTGCTCTCATATGTACGCTCGGAGTGGTGGGCACATCGCTTGGCGTGGCGACTGTCAAGAATCGTTATGGAAGAGCAGACCAAAACGGAACGTTGATGACTTGGCTTGCATTCAACCCTGAATACATGTATGTAGAAGATATACCGGAGATTGTATGACAACCATGAAGTCGCACAAGGCACGAGGAGCGGGTTATGAAATCGACATCACCAAATGGTTTAGAGCGCGTGGATATGATGCTGAACGACTTGCTCGACGAGGTAGCAAAGATGAGGGCGATGTTGTTGTCCGAGCGGATTTCCTTGGAGCAAACATTGGCATCCTTGAATGCAAAGCCCCGGGTGCTTCGGGGAAAATCACCCTCTCCGGGTGGAGCGCAGAAGCCCAAGTCGAAGCAGATAATTACGCAGAGGCACGCGGGTTGGAACGTAGCGCAATTCTTCCGGCAGTCATCATCAAAGCCAGAGGAAAATCAATAGCAGATTCGTATCTAGTATTAAGGTTGGGCGATGTCTTTAGTGAAGAATGACCTACCTGATATTATCGCAGTTCTCGAGCATTATGGTGCAACCGTCCGTCGCACTTCGGGGCAAGTTAATATCAAGTGTCCATTCCACAATGACTCTCACGCATCAGCGAGTTTCAATACAAGAGATAATATCTTTAACTGTTTCGCCTGCGGTATGCAGGGCAACAGTATCCAAATTATAGCACGAAAAGAAGGTGTGGATATACGTGAAGCAAAGTCTATCGCAGAAGGAATCACTGGGGAAGTCAGCACTCAAGTACGCGGAGAGTATTCATCTGGCCGCAGACTACCTAGTAAGTCGGGGAATCACAAAAGAGGCAGCACTGGCGGCTCGATTAGGCGTAGTCTCTACTCCTGACATCGGTCATGAGCAGTACAAGGGAAGATTAGCCATTCCATACATCACCAAAACAGGTGTTGTTGATTTAAGATTTAGGTCTCTCGACCCAGCAGTTGAGCCCAAGTATATGGGCATGACAGGGGCAGAGACGAAGATGTACAACGTACTAGACATTGAGAAGGCAGGTGACTGGATTGGAGTCTGTGAAGGAGAGTTGGACACGCTTACTCTTTCTGCTCTGGTTGGAATTCCCTGCGTTGGCGTTCCTGGAGCGAACTCTTGGAAGAAGCACTATACAAGGCTTCTTGCCGACTTCGAACGAGTCTTCGTCTTCGCCGATGGCGATGAACCAGGAAGAGAATTCGCTAGAGGATTGGCTAAGGAATTACCAGTTACAACAATCACAATGGAAGACGGCGAGGATGTCAACTCATCCTATGTCAAACACGGAGCGGATTACATCCGTGAAAGGATGGGTTTGAGTAATGAACTATAATGATATTCCACCGTGTGATGTATGCGGTACGCATTTCGATAACGTGTTTGAGTTAACCGACCACTTGGTCGAAGATGGGGGAGATTACAATGTGTTTGACCCTAAACTTATCTTGCCCAACGGCTACACGCTTATGGTTGGAAGCCTTCTGCGTTGCTTGTATCAGTACGCAGGAGACCCAGAGCAGATTGAACAGATTACTCAGCACACCTACGCTACCTTATACGCAGCAGAGACAGACCCAGGTGAGATGAAGGCTATCATTGAAGATATGGTAGTAAGTGAACATATGTTCGATATAGATGAAGAGATTAGAGACTTACTAGATGACGCAAATGGAGAAGGATGAGATATGGCAGATTATAACCCTACTGGCAAACCAAGGATTCAACGTAGTTTCATTCGAGAAGATGAATACATCGCTAAGGGTGGAATTGCAGATTCCCCTATTAAGTTCAACAACGACGTAGCAGATATTACATCAGGTCTATTCGACCTACTCATTAAGAAGCACGCGGACTACGGTCCAAAGAATATCTCTCAGAGCCCAGGTGGTCCGCTCAACGGTCTGCGTGTGCGTATGTGGGACAAGATAGCGCGAATCAATAACCTAATTGATAGCGGTGCAACACCAGAGAACGAAAGCCTTATCGATTCCTATCGAGACTTGGCTAACTATTCAATCATAGCAATCATGGTATTGGAAGGAAAGTGGCCTAATGAATAACCCATTTACTAAGTATAAGAAACTAGAAAGCGCCCGCAGAGAAGCCCGTGACACACTCCAACGCGTTGAAAGTCGAGTTGATGGAATTACTGCCGACTACTACGGCAGCACATGGGCCATGACGTATGGCTTCAAGGATAACACAGAACGCACGCTCAAGAATTTGGGTAGAACACTTGATGACTTTACGAAGCGCGTTGAGGAACTCGAGAATGTCGTTCGACTTTCAGGGCTCGTAGAGGAACTCGACACTACTGATTTAGTTAAGTTACCTAAGGGCCACATTACTATCTCTGACGTTCTGAATGGTCAGCCAAATGTGACTCGTCAGTTCGTAGTTAACAAGGTGAAATAATGAAAATCTTCGGACCTTACAAGGGGAGTAAGCAAAATGGCGGTAGACCAATCTATGTCTTCAAGCGCAAGAAAAAAGATGGCACTACGGTTACTACGTCTAGCAATAAGGCTCGCGTGGACTACGAGAAGTCTACAGGAAAGACGCTACCTAAAACCACTGACGTGGACCACAAGGACAATGGTGGGCGTGCTGGAAGAGATGGCAGAAAGAATCTACAAGCGATGAGCCACTCAAAGAATGTAGCAAAAGAGAACAAGCGACGTGCAACTACTAAGAAGGTAGCGAAAAAGAAACCATGAAAACAATAGTCTGTGTATCTGATTTACAGATACCGTATCATGATAAGAGAGCGGTTAATAATCTTGCAGCCTTTATCAAGGCATACAAGCCAACCGAAGTAGTATCAGTCGGCGATGAGATGGATATGCAGACTATCTCTAAGTGGGCCAAGGGCACACCCCTTGAATATGAGCGTTCTATCGGACGGGATAGAGACGAAACAACTCGGGTACTCGAGCAACTAAAGGTAAAGCATATCATCCGGTCGAACCACACCGACCGCCTGTTCAACACAGTGATGATGCGCTCGCCGGGATTGCTTGGGCTACCCGAGTTGGAACTCCCAGAGTTCCTTAGACTTGATTCAATTGGTACTACATACCATGAGAAGCCTTATGAGTTAGCACCCAACTGGTTGCTTATGCACGGCGATGAAGGCGCTATGAACTCCACAGGGGGCCTCACTGCCCTTGGTCTAGCCAAGCGTACAGGTAAGTCAGTTGTATGTGGTCACACGCACCGCATGGGGCTTGCTCACCACACTACGGCTTACTCAGGTGGTCAGGCTAAGACAGTATGGGGATTAGAAGTTGGTAATCTCATGGATTACAAGAAGGCAAAGTATATTAAGGGTGGATTGTTCACGTGGCAGCAAGGCTTCGGTATGCTATACGTTGATGGTAAGACTGTAATCCCAGTCACAATCCCAATCGCACGTGATGGCTCATTTATTGTAGAAGGAAAGGTGTGGGGACGATGAACTGGGAACGTATTGAACCTTGGGATTACGTAGTAATCGCAGTCGCTTCCGAATACCACAAGAAGTATACAATGTGCGAGTTGGAAGATATCAAGCAGTCACTATATCAGTGGTTCCTTGAGCACCCTCGTAAGTTGAATGAGTGGGAAGCAATCGGTCCAAAGGATGCTAAGAATCTTATCTATCGTTCTTTGCGCAATCAGGCACTTGACTACTGTCAGAAGTGGAAGGCTAAGTCATTAGGTTATGAAATCAATGACTTGTTCTACTACGAGCCAGAGATGATTGAGAACCTGCTTCCAGCAGTTCTATTAGGCTATGATGCTGAGGCTCCTAAAACTAACCTAGGAATGCCAGGAAAGCCACCAGCCCCCTCAGAAGGAGGGAATCTGATGGCTATGCTGGTCGAAGTTGACGTTGCATATCATAAACTCAACACCGAGGATAGGACAGTGCTGTTTCATAAGTATGCAGAGTCAATGGACTACGGCAGTATTGCTACTGCTATGGAACTTGGGTCAGAGGATGCAGCGCGTATGCGCCACAACCGTGCTATCAAGAAACTAATCAACAGGATTGGTGGCTCCAAACCGTTTCATGAATCAGATGCGATTAACCCACCTAAGTCCGTCGAAGATGGCAGTGATGCCATAGACCCAGAAAAGCAGTATGAGAATGGGAACGACGCAGAGTTCGCAGAACTTACGTAGTTTGTGTCGGATTGCTTGCATGACCCTCCTCTGTCCATATCTTAAAGTTCTTCTCTTGCTTTAAGATGTCCTCAGGCTTAATAAGAAAGCCTCTGGATGGATTGGGAGGGATATTGCACGCAATAGCGCGACCATACTCCCTAACCGCAGCCTTTAGTGTAGATAAATCAGTAATCAGTACGGTATCTTCTAGCACGAATGCCCAGTGCGTTGCCTTGCTAACCATAAGGCCCGAAGGTTGCCATGATTGTGATGCTTGGTAATAGCATTCTGTTTCTATGTATACGTTGCCAGTTTCCCACCAACGTCTATCAGTTTTAACCTCTATAGTGTCAGCGGAGAGCAGGTCTGCAATCTTATGCTCGCCTGCCTCCCCTGCACGTAGGTCTAAGTCCCAGTTAGAGTTCTTCAACAGTATCGATTCCTAACTCACCTAGTAGGTGCTTGATATCTGCAATCAGTTGGTCGCGGTAAGCGAGTTCTGCCGGTGTGTATGTAGTCATCTATCCTCCTGTTGAGTAAAAGCCTGTGCCATTGAATTTAACTGGTGTTGCATCGTAGATGCGCCGCAACTTATCTCCGCATGTATTGCAGAAGTAGTCGGGCTCATCATCTGCCATGGGTCGGTGAATAATAATCTTCTCGCCTTCCCCTGGGCATTCATACTCATACGTTGCCACGCTTAGCCTCCATTCGTTGCTCTAGGATTGTTTTAGGGCGTAGTGGTGCACGTGTATGATTATCATACAGTGCTTTCATAGTTGCTTGGGTCCTTGCCTTGATTTCTTCTATTCTATCATAGGTCTCCATGTTATCTACAATTTCCTGAGCCAAACGTCTAGCCTCTAGTCTAGCGTAGCCAAAGTTCTCTACAAGATTGTTCTTAATCTTTACCAGTCTAGGGTCACTATGGTACGGATATTCTTTCTTAGGTGTAGTCATCAGTACCATCCATTCCTCTCATGAAACGCCCATGCTCTGCATGGCGTGATGTATCTGTGCTTAATGTAAGCCATCCCTCTATCAATCTGCCTAGTGGGAGGCGTTGTCGGTGACATACCCAACAACTGCGGAATACCGCCAGCGTTCTTGCCCATTACTTTCTGTGAGTTGTATGCATCGTGCTTCCACGCTGATTCCTTACCCCACAGGGATGCTAAGCAAGCGTACTGCTTATCAGCCCAAGTCAGCACGATATCTCGTGCATATGCCTTACTATCTTCTGTTGTCCATACGTGCTCACGCACGATTATCTTAGGCGCATCATTAACTTGGTGTATGCCGAACAGCGTAAACAACGCTATTAGCAGTAGTAGTATTCTCTTCATGTATCATCCTAACCAAGGCTTTATGCGTTCATAGAAGTCAATAGCCTTGCCTTTATCAGATTGTTGAGCATAGTTATCACGAACCATGCCAGTACTCAGCACGCGTTCGCCGGCGGTCTTTCCGCCCCATATACCATCAGAGATATTCTCATCTTGCATCCCCAAGGCTAGGCATTCTACCTTAATAGGGCATTGGTTACATAATTCTACCGCATCGTTGACTTGCCAAGCCATAGCACGCGCTCGGTTATCAGTGATTGGTCCAGCAGTGAACTCAGGGAACCACAGGTCTGGGTCGATATGGGTGGCACAAGTACCTACCGCATTAGCCGTCATAGAATCCGTCGTGTAGTCGGTCTGGGTCATCTTCCACCTCCTCATCTTCATCAAAGAAATCTGATGGCTCGCCAATAAGGTCATTGGCAAAGTCGTCACCTTCCATCCATAATGGGTCACGCATTCTTTCTTACCTCCAATATTGAATCTACTAGGTACTCGAACTCAGGTCGCTCCCAGCCTTCTGGCGCAACATCCTCATCCCACATCATAGAGTAGCCGTCATGGACATCCCAATACAGCCGACCTGTATAGGTCTGGTCAGAGTTTGTGTTGGCGAATCGCACTTCACGAACGAAGCCAGTAACACCGTACCCAATCTCCTCTATGTCGAATCGACCTAGCAGTTCATCAGCACTGATAGGCGTGTCGTTGTAGTCGCTCATATTCCATCTCCTCCCATTCTTGTTGGCTTACCTCTGTATGATTATCATACACGTCCTCGGTCATTAGTACCCCTTTCCGACCGCTGGGAATACCTCGTCATTGTACCAACGAGTGCTTGGCTTATACGCTGGCTCTAAAGCCCAGTCCTTATTGCTTGGAGTGTAGCATAGGCAGGTATCACCGTATGCACCATTGCAGTCAAAGCAGGTGTAACACATCTCACAGTAGTAGGGATTGGCATCTTCCTCGCCGAATGCACCACAGTTGGGGCAGTCGTAGTTGTCACTACTCACCACCGATAGGTTGTCATCTTGCTTGGCTGGCGTAGAGAAATACTTGCTAGTCCATGTAGAAGTGTAAGGCTTGTATGAGTCATTAGACCACCAGATACCCTCGTTATCCCAATGCCCCGCATCCTCGTTGATGATATAGCAATCATACTTAGCGAGAGGGTTGAGCGTGAAGATTACAATCTTACTACCTGCCGACCAGCGAGAAACCATCTTGTTGATATTGTCATCATCAAGGGCTACTACGCCACCAATCATAGGCAGTATATCCTCGGCGAATAGTCGCGTATCGCTACGCTTATCACCATTAGGAATCTTGACATCAAGCACACCATTGTGGGCTAGGTATGTATCCTCAGTGCCACCCACCTTGAATGGGTGACAGTTCTCCTCATTCTTCACGCCGTGCGTAGCATAGCGTGCATGGAATAGGGCATAACTCTCGGGGTACTGCTTACGCACCTCGAGGAACTGGCGGATAACTTTCTTGGCAGACATACCGCGACCAGTAACGATACCGTTGGGAGTAATGACCGCAAAGCCAAAGCCGTGCGGGTTATTGCAAGCAGAGCACTCTAAATCTTTTTTCTTAGGCGTGCTGTTGGGTGATGCTACGAGTAATAAACACATTTCTATTTCTATCCTTTGTTAGTTGTATGATAATCATACAGATTCTGAAAGAGGAACTCGGCGGTCGAGTCGCTCCACTGTTGCTTGGTACATATCAGCGTGCTCACGTAAGTAAGCAATGAAGTTAGCAGGTTCGAGCGCACCATTGGCTATGTCGCGCACAGATAGACCACGAGTGTATTCAACGCTGGCGTGCGCTAAACCAAGGTGAGCCATCAGAGTATCTTTGAGCATTGAACCCTTGAAGATACGCATCTCTAGGGTGTGTTGGTTCTGTGTATTGACCGCAGAGTAGCGGTCGCTACGGCTTCCGTGTTCTAACTTAGACTTGAAAGTTTTATAACCGTTGCCGTTATCATCCCAGCGTTGGACATCATTGAACTTAGCCCAGCGGTCACTATGACGACCAGCAAGTTTAGAGAATAGTTTCTCATTGGTATAGACAAGGTTGAGGAATCGGTGCATATGCGGACCACCGCTAAACCCTGTGCGTGAGATATGAATATGGATACCGCAGGTAGAGGTGTCACCAGAGCGCATATTGTATTGCGTGCGCAGTCCTTCGACAGTCTCCCACAGTTCATCGGCATGGTTAGAGAAGAAGTCGTAACTCATAGGGTGAGTCACTAGTTCCATACCCTGATTAAGTGAGCCGTCATTCTTGAGGTAGGCAAGGTCTTCCCTCTCGAGAATAAAGGCATACTCTGATGCGCTAGATAACTCATTACCATTGCGCGCTTCCATCTCTAGTTCTACACCAAAGAACAAGCGCTCAGTGTTATTCGTTGAATGGAAGATAGCATCAGGCTTATACGACCAGTCATGGATGTAGCGTGTATCGGTGCAGTCCTCACATCCGTCAGCATAGTAGCAGTCACACTGGTCGCAGAAGGTAGCCCAACCTAGGCAACTATCGCACCATGACTCACTTCTATCTTGGATATAGCAGGTGTCATCGGTAGTGTACTCATTACATGAGTCGCAGTATGCAGCATAGTAATCTACGCAACCCTGACACCATATGGTATCGCCACCATCTAGCAGAACTAGGTCGTCGTTGCTGGCGTGCATACTACCGCAACGCTCACAACTTACTGCGCAGTCATTACACACCCACTCATCACTGTCGGTGTATATGATGTTGTCCTCGTCAAAGTCCGCACTACATGACTGGCAGGTGAACTTTGTTTCTTCCTCTACTTCCTCATTCTCAATCATTTTCTATCCTTTGTTAGAGTGTATGATTATCTTACACTAGCGGTTGTACGGGAGTCAAGAATTGCATCGGCAATCTTGGAGCGTAGGGTTTGCACCTCTAAAACGAGCGCAGGGAAATCGTTGCGCTTATGCGTGTCCTCTGTGGAACGTAGTGCCATGCGGATAACCTCAACCTCGCGGTCATCTAGGTCTAGTAGTAGGCTCATCTTAACCCCTCAATTCTCTTGCGTTAGCACTCGAAGGATTGTTTTTTCATGAACCGTCAAGATAGCGTTGAGCGTTTCATTGAGTGTATCAGCCTCAATAAGCAAGTCTGTTCTAGTCATGGCTTAGATACCCACTCTTTGAGTTCATAGTATGACTTGCGCCACTCATTACGGCTTTGCTCTAACTTCCAGTTCTTAATCGCGGTGGTGATTACTAGGCTTGTTGATATAAAGAGAGCGACACTCGCCCAAAATATATCGGCTACTTCTAGGTACATCTCATCTCCTTTGTTAAGGCGTATGATTATCATACACCAGCACTCGGTACGGGAATCGAACCCGCATTAACCATTCCGAGCCGTGCCACCCACCGCTAGGCGCACTTTCATCCAATACCTAAAGAATACCCTGCGGTCAGGGGTAAAGCAAGTTTCGTGGGAAACTATTATTCAATCATTCCGAGCGCACGTAGGCGCTCTAGGTTTGGCTTATTGCGGTTCGCATCTTCTTCCATGTTCTTTGCTATCTGCTCGCGTACTTGGGCTTGGAGCCTTTCGATAGCGAGTTCAGCCTCTCGGACTATATCCATTTTAAGCACCTTTCATCTCTGTATGATTATCATACAAGGCTTGCGCCCTGTTCAACTGCTAAGGATAACTTTACCTCCGCCCCATAGGTAATGCAACCTTTGCCGGAAATTATTTTCTGACGTGCCTCGCCTTCCGTTCGCAAGTTTGTGTCGGCGCGTCGCCCGCCGGTCAGAAGTTTGTGTTGGGCGGGAATTTTTTACCCCCGCGCTCGGGCGTGTCGCGTTTGATTTTGGGCATGAGAAAACCCCCGACCCGCTAGGGGTCGAGGGCTATCTCGTCGAGGGGTTAGGCGTTAGCCTTTGCCACTGGTCGGCTATTCTTCTCGATAGTGACCAACACGCCTAGCAAGGCGCGGAGGTTGTCGAGGTCGGCGGTGGTCGCGTCCTTTAGATTCTTTCCCGCGACCTGTCGGATGCCTTGCAAGGATGCGGCGATAGCCAACTCTAGAGTGAGAGGTACGGCGATACTCGACTTAGCGCCTTTCACCTGTGCTTTGGCTTGCGTTGGTGACTTCTCGGCAAGGTCGGCGATGTCGCGCGCCTTCTCGACTACCTCGGCTCCGTTGGTGCCGTGGTTACGGGTTACGCGCTCCGCGAGTTTTAGAAGTTCCACGATTGGTTGAAGTTCTGCGCCCTTAACCTCGCGGGCGATTTTTGCCACGATTGGGAAGTGTTGCGCGTGGCTCTTGCGGATGGTTGGCGCGGTGCCGACGGTTGAGGCAATTGCCTCCTGCACCCCGCGAACAGTTGCCTTGCCCTCGGTCATCATGTCCGCGACGTCAAGGATGAATGAGAGTTCTCCGTCGTGGTTGATGAGGTTGGAATATGCTCCCGCGATTGTCGCGGTGATGTCGCTAGAAGTAGTGATTTTAACTGACTTTGGAGCGGTGTTCTTTGCCATGATTTTTTATCCTTTGCGGTTGGGTGCCATTGTTGGCACTGCGAGAATAGTAGCATCCTTTCGGACGTTTCAACACCATTGGCGCATCTTTGTATGATTATCATACGCATCGAACAGATGTTCGAATGTCGATAAATCGACAATTCCAATGTAGTTGAACTTTCAACTATCTCCCCTTCTCGAACAGGTGTTCGATAGGTGCGATTGTACCATGTTACCGCCGAGTAACTTACCCGATATGGGAGAGTGTGAGCCACGTCACACCGGCGCAGTACCTGAGAGTTTCCTGAGAATTGCCTGAGAAATATATTTATCTCCCCCCCCTGAGAATTTCCTGAGAGTTTCCTGAGAGTCTGGGGGATAGTCACTCCATAACGAAACGTTATAATCCGGATAACTATTATTATGTAAAGTTGATTTGACCCTAGGGTTATTAAACTCGGTTGCATTAGTATATATATAGTCACTAAATAAATTCCTGTTATATTATATAGGGGGCAATATATAGACTAACTGCAACTATTTTGAGCGTAAAATAAAAATATTTTCCCGAACTACGTTCGGAATACCCTATTTGAACAGGTTTTCTTATATGTATATATAATATACGGAGTCGCTCCGTTTAAGACTCCGCTCCTCTATATATAGTTATAATAATATATATAATGGGTGATTTATGCCGTAAGACCCAACCGTTAATACGGCGTTTAGATGGGACAATAATGGGACGTAAACCAGGGGTACAATCAGTACCAAAGGATGAGGCTATGGCCAAAGTCCTAGTACTTCTGGAACAAGGTGCTACTATAACAGCCGCTATGGCGGCAGTAGGACGTAACGACACCACCTTCCGCCAATGGTCTATGGCCAACCCTGACTTCAAGGAAAAGGCTGATAAGGCCCGCCTGGCTGGCAAGGGTGTCAAGGCTGACATGGCCAACCTAAAGGAAATCTCCTTTCCGGAGTTCTCTGAGCAGTTCCTAGATTCTAAACTCTTCCCCCACCAGTTGAACTGGCTGGACCTGATTGAGGGTAAGGAGCCACGCTGGCTACCTGAGGGTATGACCTACGAACCTGGCGACCCCAACCGTGTGTTGATTAACGTGCCACCTGAGCACGCCAAGTCCACAACCATCACCACCAACTATGTGACTTACCGCATCGTTACCCAACCGAATACTCGAGTCATTATTGTCTCGAAGACACAGGGTATGGCCCGTAAGTTCCTTGGTGCGATTAAGACTAGACTTTCACACCCAGGGTATATGAAACTCCAGACGGCCTTCGGCCCTAATGGCGGTTACAAAGCAGATGCAACCCAATGGTCTGCCGATATGATTTACCTTGGTACTGGCCGCGACTCTGGCGAGAAGGACCCTACGGTGCAAGCCCTGGGTCTAGGTTCCCAAATTTACGGTGCTCGTGCTGACCTCATCATTGTCGATGACGCGGTTATGGGCTCTAACGCCCACGAGTGGGAAAAGCAAATGGAGTGGCTACAGAAGGAAGTTATTACCCGTCTGGGCCGCCACGGTAAGTTGATTATTGTGGGCACACGAGTTGCCTCAGTTGACCTCTACCGAGAACTACGCAGTAGCGAGCACTGGACCGGTGGCAAGAGCCCCTTTACCTACTGTGCAATGCCTGCGGTACTAGAATTTGATGAAGACCCAACTGCGTGGAAAACGCTGTGGCCTGAATCTGAGCAACAGGAAAATGATTTAGATGAGCAACTTCCCAATGGGCTATACCCCAAGTGGGATGGACCCTCTTTATTTAAGCGCCGCTCTGAGGTCACTCCCTCGGTATGGGCGATGGTTTATCAGCAAGAGGATGTCGTCGAAGACTCCATCTTCTCGCCAACTTGTATTGCAGGTTCCGTCAACGGAATGCGTAAGCGAGGCCCCCTAAAACAGGGCGTACCAGGACACCCGAAATATATAGACGGTTCCTACACGGTAATAGGCCTCGACCCCGCTATGGCTGGGGCAACAGGGGCCGTAGTGGTGACTTTTAATAAAGCCGATGGACGTATCTACGTCCTCGACTGTATCAATATGACAGAGCCATCACCATCTAAAATCCAGAACTTAATCCAGGACTGGGTTGAAAGATACCGACCACAGGAATTGCGTATTGAAATCAATGCTCATCAGAAGGCCTACGCCCTAGATAATGACTTGCGAGATTATCTAGCACAGCACGGCTGCCGACTTGAGTCACACTTTACAGGTAAGAACAAATGGGACACTTCCTTCGGTGTGGCCTCTATGGCGATGCTCTTTGGTAACACCCGTGACGGGCGATTCCAGGACAACAACATTATCGAACTTCCAAGCAATGAAGGCTCTGAGGGTCTCAAGACCCTAGTGCAGCAGTTGATTACCTGGAAGGCCGATACGCGAAATGCAACGGACACAGTTATGGCTCTATGGTTTGCCATTATCCGTGTTAGAGAGTTGATGCAACATTCGTCGCACATGACTCAGTATCAAAGCAATAGATGGGCGACTAGAGCGCAACGCTCTACTCGAGGTTCAATCAACTTAGACGAGGCCTTTGCAGAGCAATGGTCCGAATACTATGGATAAGGAAAATATATTATGGCAATGGCAAAAAAGGCAGTAGTAAGCAAGACAGGAATCAAGCAACCAACAACAGCAAAAGACAAGTTGCTTGGACCAAATGGTACTAAGGTTAAGTACTTTGAAGCAAAACTTAAAGCAGAAAAGTATCCTAAGGACCCAACAGTAAAGCGTCAACTTCTTGACCGAAGCCGAACAAACTCACGTGCTAACTTTATTGTGAATCGTGAAATGGCAAAGAAGTCTGCCGCTAAGAAGACCAAGTAATTTTTTAATCTATCGTTAGGACTACAATGGCATTATCAATTGAGCAAGTTGCGGCGAGAGTTCTATCTCTTCGCTACAACAATGGTGAGCGTGATGCTCGCAACCTCGATGTTCTTGCCGTCCGCAAAGGAAAGATTGCTGAGGTTTACCCAGACTTCTTCCCAGATGGCGTTGATGCCAATGTAGTTGCTAACTTTATTGACATTGTGGCTCGTGACCTTTCTGAGGTCATGGCCCCATTGCCTGCAGTAAACTGCTCAGCAGCAAACCAAGTAAATGACCGAGCACGTGCTTTCGCTGACAAGCGCACACGTATTGCGTCTAACTACTTCCAGCACTCAGACCTAGCAGTACAGATGTACTCAGGTGCTGACTGGTACATCACATATGGCTTCCTTCCTTTCGTTATTGAAATGGATGAAGAAGCAAAGTTGCCTCGCATTCGCATAGAAAATCCAATTGGGGCTTACCCAGAATTTGACCGCTATGGACGATGCATCGCCTTTGCTAAACGCTACACAATGACTGTTGGCGAATTGGTTTCCCAATTCCCAGAGTACGAGTCACAACTTCTAGGCCATCGTGGTTACGACCAGGATATGACCGCACAGGTTGAAATGATTCGCTACAACGATGCTGACCAAAGCGTCATGTATATCCCAAGCAAGTCGAACCTTGTGCTCTCGCAGGCGCGTAACCCACTTGGCAAGATGAACGTAGTTGTTGCACGTAAGCCATCTATCGATGGTGAACTTCGTGGACAGTTCGATGATATTCTTGGTATCCAGTTGCTTCGTAACCGCTTTGCTCTCCTTGCAATGGAAGCAGCAGAGAAGAGCGTTCAGGCTCCTATCGTACTTCCACAGGATGTACAGGAACTTCAACTTGGTGGCGACGCAGTTATCCGTACTTCCAATCCAGCAGGTGTACGTCGTGTGGAACTTTCAATCCCACAAGGTGCATTTACTGAGGGAGCGCTCCTTAACCAGGAACTCCGTGTTGGTGCTCGTTATCCTGAGGGACGTACAGGTAACGTAGATGCATCAATCGTAACAGGACAAGGCGTACAGGCTCTTATGGGAGCCTTTGACACACAGGTCAAGTCAGCACAGGCTATCTTTGCGGCTTCACTTCGTGATGTAATCAGCATCTGTTTTGAAATTGATGAGATGATTTTCCCAGAGGAAAAGACCATTCGTGGTGTTGACTCTGGTTCTCCATACGAAATTACATACCGTCCAGCAAAGGACATCAAGAAGGATTACTCCGCTGATGTTCGCTACGGTATGCTTGCTGGTCTTAACCCAGCACAGGGACTTATCTTTATGCTCCAGGCTCTTGGTGGTGGACTCATCTCCAAGGACTTAGCAATGCGTGAACTTCCGTTCACTGTAAACGTTTCACAGGAACTCGAAAAGATTGAAATCGAAAAGATGCGGGACGCTCTTCTTGGTTCACTAACAGCATACACCCAGGCAATTCCAACAATGGCTACACAAGGCCAGGATGCTTCTGAGGTTGTACGTAAGATTGCTGATGTAATCAAGTCTCGCCAGAAGGGCATCTCACTTGAAGATGCCATTGAAGCGACATTTGCACCACAGCAACAGGTTCCTCCTGCTGGTGCTCCTACTCAAGCGGTTGAGCAACCGTCCCCTGTTCCCGCAGGCGTTCCAGCAGGGGGTTCTCCTTCTCCAGAAATGCCAGCGCAAGCACCGGACATTCAGTCAATTCTTTCAAGTCTTACTTCCTCAGGTAAGGCATCAGGTCGCGTAGTAACTAAAAGTTAGTTAGGTTGGGGACATGACAACAATTATAGGAGTACAGTACGACGGCTTCTGTGAACTTGTTGCAGACAGCCTAGTAAGCAACGACTCTGGTCGCACTTGGGTTCATCCCAATATGACCAAGATTAATCGTCGCGGTGCTTTTCTCATTGCAGGTGCTGGTGAAGTTGCTCCTTGCGACATTGCACAGCACATCTGGGACCCACCAGTTCCAAATGAGAAAGACAAGCGTGACATATACCACTTTATGATTACCAAGGTTGTTCCCTCACTTCGTGAGTGTTTAAAAGCAAATGGGTACAACTTTGATAAGGAAGAAGATGGCGCTCCTGTGAGTCGCTTCCAATTTCTTATGGCAGTCAATGGTGAACTATTCGATATTGGCGATGACCTTTCGGTCATGCGCGATGCGGATGGATTCTATGGAATAGGCTCTGGAGCGGATATTGCACTTGGTGCACTACACGCCGGAGCAGATTCAACAGAAGCAGTAGAGATTGCTTGTAAGATTAGCGCATTTTCAAGTCTTCCACTACAAGTGGAAACACAGCACTCATATTAGGAGATACAATGGCACGTAAGATTAGCGGCATGGAAGCAAACAAGATTCGTAAGGCCAAGGATGCTCCTTATGCAGAGAACTACAAGGCTGGGCAGTTTAGCCAGAAGACCTTTGATATTGCAAAGAAGCAAGGTGTAGTCAAGGACAAGACGCAACTTGTAGCAACCCGCTCTCCTAAGGAGACAAAAATGGTTCGCGCAATTCAGGTCAACCGCAAGAATGACCTTTCTAAGACAGCAGGCCGTGCGGCTCTAATCGAGACGATGGCAAAGAAGAAGAAGATTGAAGCAATGTCGAAGAAGAAAAAAGCAGTTAAGTAATTCCAAATTTAATTTTAGGAGATAAAATGGCAGGAAATCAAAACAGTGGCGGTCTTCGACCATCTGCGCCACAGAACAACCCTGCCAACGTCTCCGCAACTGGTGGTAATGGACAGAGCGGTCAGCCTAAGCGCTACATTTCTGGCCTTCCATACGGACAGGGACAAGCAACTATGGCACAGCAAGCAGGAGCACCAATGGCAAAATCACAAGCCGCTCCGTCTGGAATGCCTTCGCTTGGAACTTTGTTAGATGAAACTAACAACCCATCAGAGCCAATCACAGCAGGTGTGGACTTTGGTCCTGGACCAGGCTCTGACGCACTACCAAAGAACATCGATGCAAATACACGTCCTGATGAAAATAAGATGATTGTAGATAAGTATATGCCAGTGCTACTCCAGGCTGCTAAACTTTCAGATGCACCAGATTCTTTTAAGCGTTTTGTTAACTATCTATTGGATAAGTAATGAGCGATACAACATGGCTTCCAGGAAGCCTATTCGATAATATCGATAAGTTTGCGAACTCACTCGGATACGAGAACTCAGCAATTGCTATGCAGTTGGCTATGGTCTCATGGGACTCTCCGAACGAGCGCAACTTATTCATTCAGGCTATCACTGGCGAAGATGTCAAGGGTGGCGAAGAGAAGAATTATATTGGTAACCAACCGAAGGGGTAATAATGTCGCTATGGTCTGACTTTGTTGACACCATTTCGGTTCGTACTAAAGAAGCGTACAACGCTGGACTTGATGTATTTGGTGGTGTTCTATCACTAGGCATCGCCCAGTCTGCACCAAAGGCAGTTCCAGGAGCCGAAGAGGCTATCCGCGATGAAGTACAGAAGACTCTTATTGAAAATAAGAAGTACGACATTAATCTTGAGCAGAAGTCTAACGACCTTATCCTAAAGACTGCAGTTCAACTCAACGATAAAATAATCTCTCCTTTTATCACACGTCCAGTTTCTACACTTGGGCTTGTAACGGATGTAAATTCACCGCTCTACCAAAAGGGTGAGTACGAATCTGGATTCCAGGTTTCTGATATTGTAGATGCGTACAACCGCAGCGCTAAAGTATCTCCTATGCAGGCTCTCACAAAGTCTGACCTTATTCCAGTTGTGGGACCAATGTCAAGTTTTATTCTTGACAAGGGCGATATTGATGTCGAAGCAGTTAATCTGTGGAACGACAAGAGTATCCAGAAGAACTTCTCTGAGAACATTGTTGGTAAGTGGTACACTGGTATCGGTGACTTCATTGTAGGCAACGCAGCACTTGGTGCTGCTGGTAAAGTTGTAGGCATGGGTGCTAGGATTGCAGGCAGAGCCTCTGGTCTGAGCACAAAGGGCAAGTCAGTTGCTGCTTTCGAGCAGGAGATTAATGACGGCTTTAAGTGGGCGGATACCAACGGAGCCGAAGGCGCACAGACCGTTGCTGCCTCACATATGCAGGAACTTGCTGATAGCAAAGATTTCACTGTAATCACAACTTTAGTAAATAAGTATAGCACTAATAACCGCCTTATTGGTCCGTTGTACCAAACAACAGACCGTGAGATTGCTAAGCACATCATTCTTGCCGATAAGGGCAACGTAGATTCAATGATTTATCTTGCAGATAATGCACCAGATGACCTATTTGAAATCGCAGACGTTGCAGGACAGATTCGCGCTAAGACTCTACTCGATAATGAACTATTTATCCCAGATGAAGCCGCTGACCCACGCCTTGTAAAGGCATTTGAAGCAGCAATCCAGCGTAATCCTAAGATAGATGAACTTCGCAAGGCGTTCCTTGACGATAACTACCAGATTCTTGCTGGTGGACGTACAAAGTACTTCCCAGCAGAGCCTGCTGTCCTAAAGAATCAGTATATCAAGATTGATAAACTAGGTCGTGCAGTCAAGGCAGAAGCACGCATGAAGGATTTCGATACCTTCTCAACTTGGGCAGACTTAACACTGCCATTGCGCCTTGGTGCGCCAATGACCAAGTTGGTAAAGATTGTATCACGCGGTGCAGGACTCAAGCCACTTGGCTTCGTAACATTCTCTGGTGCACGTCCTATGGACGGATACGCAGAACTCAATGCATTCCTCGATGATATTGACCTATTCAAGGATGGAAGTGCAATCATTAAGGTTGGCCCTCGTGAGGGTCAGGTTAATAAGGTTGCTGACATCCGCAAGAACTTTGAAAAACTCTTCTTCCAGAGTGCAGACGAACTAAGCCAGGTGCAGGCGCACAAGGCAATCGATGAACAAATCGGTTTGCTTATTGCCTACAACAATGGCTGGTACGAAACAGATAAGATTAAGGCAGCAATCTCTTACTTCCGTGGTAAGATTGAAACTGGCGCTAAGTCATTTGAGCAAAAGGGTTATGCCATTGACCAAAATGGCGACCGAATGACAACCAATGCCGAAACTATTCGCCAGATGGCTGAATCTTATCGCTACACACCTTGGAACGACATCTCACGCGAGTTCGTTAAGATGGGCCAGTCAACCGCTAAGGTTGGTGCCGGTGAAGTAAAGAAGACGGCGCAGGCTGTCTACGAAGACCTAATGCGTATCTGGACATTTGACGTTCTTGCACGCCCTATGTTTATTGTCAAGCAGTCTATTATCGAGCCTTTGATTACTGTCGGCCTTGCCGGTGGAATGTCAGAAGTTCGTCTTGCTGCAAAGAGCGTAACAATGCGTGGTCTTACCAATGCTCGTAATGCATTCTTTAACAAGGCAACTCGTGACTGGAACAAGCAGGAGTATGCTGCAATCAACGAAGTTGTTACTACAAAGCAGACAAGTCTTAGCCGTTCTATCGCAATCAAGAATGATTTGCAGGCTGAATACGAGGCACTGCTTTCATCTAAGAGCCCTGCTCTCCGTGAGCAGCACATTGCTCAGGTTCAGGAAGAACTCAAGGCAGCAGAGCGCCTAGTTGACAGACTTGAACTAGACTATCGTGCCGCAGTTAAGCCTTTGGGCATTGACCCAACTGTTCCTAGTATCTCTCTCCTTGAGCGTCGTCTTGCATATCTAGAAAAGAATGCAATAAAGCCTATAACTCCAGAGTCATTGGAAAAAGCAGTAAAATCTGCAAATCCAAATATTTACAATACTGTGCGAGTGAATCAAGTAAAAACTGATTTTATCAAGAAGTTTATTGAAATAGATAGAACAGCAAAGCCTGTTGGCAAAGACACAATTTCAAATATTGTAGAGGACCTAAAGTCTGGTAAAGGCTTTACTGACCCACTATTAGTAGATTATTGGGTTGATGATGCTGGTAAACTTCATCTAAATCTAACAGAGGGAAATCATAGAATCCAAGCTGCTATTGCTGCTGGACTCGATACAGTTCCAGTAAGAATGTTACGCGGATATGCAGGAAACTTTGCTGAAAAAGCAAAGTCTGCTGGGATTAAATCCAAAGTCCTGCCAGATGAAAGTGGATATCTTCCTGGAGAGCTATCTCCAATTGATATACTTCCAGACTCAGCATTAGGTCAATCACCTTCGAAGTTAGTTCGACTTGGCGCAGACATTGCTAATGCAAAAGCAGCAATCAGTGCTCATAAGGGTACTCTCAATAGCCTTGCTGTTAACCGTAAGGTTATTCAGGATGCAGAAGATGCAATCACTAAGGCATACGATGATATCGACAAGGCAGTAGGCGAACTTAGTTATGCAAAGCGCGTGCAGGCAGATACATTTGGCAAGAGCGATGAATATCGCCAGGCATACGTAGGCAAGACTTCACAGTACCGCTATGTCCCTGGAATGGGCTGGGTAGATATCGATTCATTCGTAAACAATGCTAATGGCGATAACTTCATCCGTGCTATGCGCGCAGAAGCATCAAACGCGGCCACAACTGAGATGAACTACATTGGCGACTTGGCAGTTGGAACTAATGCTGCTATGATTAAGCGTAAGATTCCTAATGTGCCTATTGACACAATGAATCCTATTTATTACCAGGAACTTGCACACGTGGCAAACGACTTAATCCGTCGTGACCCACTTATGGACTTGATTCTAGGTGAAACATCAACTAAGGACCTATATCGCTGGGCACTTACAAGCCAGGGACGCTCTTACTTAGAGCGCTTTGGCGTTGTATCAGAGCAGCAGATTCCTGGATATATCGATGATAAGGTAGCCCTTGTCACCCGTACATTCCCATCAGAGCAGGCACGTGCTGCTATTCTAGAGCGCGAAGTGCGTCCAGAGGAACTACAGAAGTGGCTTTCACCATACGAAGACCAACTCTTTGACATTGCACCAAGCAATTGGGGCTATGCAGAAACTGGTGTATTCGGTAACAAGTGGTACGATGCAGTAAATGGCTTGACTAGCAAGGCTACGTCATGGGTATTTACCAAGTTGACTGCACCTGAAAACCCAATTCGTGAAGCATTCCTAGATAAGATTGCCATCGACAAGGTAGCCGAAAAGGCTGCATATCTTGTCGAGCAGGGCATTCCTATGACAGTTAAGCAGTGGAATGCACTTCGTCAGTCTGCAGTACGTGAAGGATTACAGGAACTAGAGAAGACTGTTTATACAGTTCGTCGACAGAACCGTATGCTTCATGCTGCCCGTGGCGCAGTTGCGTTCCCTACCGCTACACTTAGCGCTTTCTATCGCTATGGTCGCTTAGCAGTTAAGAACCCACAGCGTGTTGCTGGATTCCTCTACAACTACCAACGCGGTTTCCGCACATTTGGTGTTGATAAGAACGGAAATCCTACACGTGATATCAATGAGATTACACACCTAATCGTTCCTGGAACTAATGACCTAGGTCTTGGCCAATACGATGAGGGATTCCAACTCAATGCTCGTTCACTCGGGTTCATGCTTAACATGGCTACGCCATCGTTTATCTCAGCCATTACAGTTGGCTCCATAATGAACAAGTTTGAGGGCAGCGAGCCAGTAGTAAAGAAGGCACTTGGCCCACTATGGGAAGTGTGGTTCCCTTACGGAGCACCAACATCTTTAACTAAGCAACTCACTCCACCCTGGGCCAATGCTGCATACAATGCAGTAACTGGCGATATGGGCAAGCAGGACTATCTTGCATCATACACATCTGTTTATGATTACCACAAGATGCTTGTTGAAATGGGCGTTGAGAAGAAGTTCCCACCTAAGTCACAACTTGAACTAGAGACACAGAAACTCTGGGAGCAGAAGGCTCGTTGGGCGTTCATCTCACCATTTGGCGTTCCTATCAAGGTTCAGACAAACAAGATGGACCTTATGGATACCCTTTGGTACACACTCATGAACAAGTATGAGAGCCAAGGCAAGACATACGAAGAGGCAAAGACTCTTGCTGGCGATGAAATGCTTGCAGTTCTTGGACCTAAGTTCATGGTTGACCGTGTATCTCTTAACCCATCGAATGCCCGTCTTAATGTCCCAGAGACTGCAGAGTCTTGGAATGTTATCATGAAGGACAACATCGACTTGGTTAACAAGTTGGCTACAATCCGTGGTGTATCAAATACTGATATTCGCCTTGTGGGTCTGCTTACAGCAGATATGAAGGTTAATTCAGAAGAGCGCAATATGACAGTTGCTAAGAAGTTGAAGGACCCTAATTTGGTTCTTCCTGGTTCTAGCAAGGCAGTCAATGGCCTCAAGATGACTCCAGAAGAGATTGAAAAGATTCGTATCAAGAACCGCGTATGGGACCAGTACATGAACCTACGCAAGACTCTTGAGTCTCAGATTAAAGATGGCAAGCCATTGCGCTCACACCCAGAACTAAAGAAGGGTCTCGACTACGCAGCAGAGACCAAGTTCAAGTCTATGAGCCAAGAGTGGTACGACGAATTCAGTCGTGGCGCTAATGGAGATGCTGCATACGAATATGCACGAGCATTCAATGTTATTACATCAGACAAGAAGTTCATGGATAAGCACATCAACTCGCCATTCTGGCAAGATGTTGTTGCTTTCAATGCGACTCGAAACACTATGACTATGATTTACAACTCACTCCCAGACGGAGATAAGCGTAAGGCTAAGTTGCAGGATGTATTCTTGGGTGTTATCGCAATTCAGGCTAAGAACTATCATCCTGAACTAAAGCGCATCATAGAGCAATATTTCGACAATGACAGTATGAAGGTGGCAAACTAATGGCAAAAACCGCAGAACAGATAGCGGCCGAGGCTACAGCAAATACTATCTCTATCCTCAAGGCAGCAGGCCTATTAGGCCCTGATACCTCAGGCAACAAGAACACTACTACTTCGCAGAAGACTGCCCAGAAGTTAACACCAGAGAGCGCACGCGCTCTTCTTGAGCAGACACGTACAACAATTCAATCTCCAGCGGGTATCACGCAGGAAGATGTTAATGACTTCATCAAGAAGTTTGACGAAGAACAGAATCGACAGATTGAAGAAGTTGTACGCGTAGCCAAGACACGTGTAACAACTGGTGCAAGTGAAGGTGCTATTGCAAGCGAGATTCAGAATCTGCTTACTACTGAGTACCCATCATACTTCAAGCCAACAGAGTTTGCAACAGATTACCTCTGGAGCAAGACCAACTTTGGCGATGAAGCATCCCTGGGCGCTAAGGCGCTACAGGCTCTTAATGATGTTCGCGCTGTAATCCGTAACTTCAATGCTAATGATATCTCAGATATCGAAGTACAAGATTACGCACGCAAGATTGCAACTGGAAAGATGACAGCAGATGACCTTAGTGTCTCTGTTGGCCAGAAGTACGGTGACAACTACCCACAGTTTGCAGACCGTCTCAAGAGCATCCCTGGTGCAACAGTTCGTAGCCTTGCAAGCCCTTACATCAACCTAATGGCTAAGGAACTCGAACTCGACCCAGAGACAATCAACCTTGATGACCCTGAGTTAGACAAGGCGCTTCGCCCAGATGGCACAGCGGGCAAGATGCCTGCCATGTCACTTGCTGATTTCAAGATGGCATTGCGTAAGAGCCCTAAGTGGGAATACACAACAGCAGCCAATGAGGCTGCACGTAGCAGTGCAACAGGCCTCGCTAGAGCGTTTGGATTTGGAGTATAATGGCAATAGCATATGAACCTGGTGGGAAAGCGCCTGCAGTTGATGGCCGTATAGCCCTATCTAAACTAACTGGTGGACAAGCACTAAGCGATGCAGAAAAGCAGTACTTAGGCTTATCAACTACACCTGCTGCGACAACAACCGCAGGCAAGACACCTGCTGCAACGGTTACTCCCAAGGCACTAAAGGAGAAGATTGATAACAAGGATGGAACATTCACCCTTGTATACGACGACGGCTCCCGAGAAGTTCTTGGTACTAAGACATCTGCCACGACAACTACAACTGCTACAGATAGTGGTTCTCTAACTGCAGAGCGTGTCTACGCTAAAGATACATTTGTAAATACTCTTAAACTCACCTTTGGTGCAAAAGAAGCAGCACAGCCATACGTCACTAAATTATATGACCTAGTATCCGGCTTCTATAAGTCTGGCTCAACCGAAGATGAAGCGCTTAACCTTGCAGTACGTGAGGCTAAGATGAACAATTCTATCCCTGAATTCACAAAACGATTCCAGGGAATCTTTGACCTCGAAGACCAACTCAAGGCAGGTAAGGCCGTACAGGTTCCTACCATTGCAGAGTTCTTCGCAGCAGAAGCAAAGATGGGTGAAGTTCTAACCAATGCAGGTCTTGGAGACCTTGCTAACCAGGAGTTCTTGGGTGGCATTATTGGTAAGGGCAAATCTGTTCTTGAGGTTGGAAACCTAATCAGTGATGTATTCAATACGATTGATAACGCGCCTACAGCGCTTAAAAATGATTTACAGACATACTTCCCTGGTGTAGACAGAACTTCTATTGCGAAGGCGCTCCTTACAGGACCTGCCGGTGCCGCAGAACTATCTCAGAAGATTAAGGGATACTCAGTAAAGTCTGCATTTGGAACACAGGGACTCAACGTAGACCTTAACACAGCGCAAGATATTGCCAATATGGGTTATGACTACAACCAGGCACTTACTGGTGCTGGTCAAGTGTCTCAGGGACTTCCTACATTTGAGAAGTTGCAGGAGATGCGCCTTGGTACTGACGTTAAGACGACTGATGCACAGGCAATGTTGCAGAACTCAATCTTTGGAAAGAATGCCGCTGCTCAAGCAGCCATTGATAAGGCAGCACAAGAAGAGGCGAATAGATTCAAGGCTTCTTCTGGTATTGCTGGAAGCAAATCGCTCGCATCGCAATCACGCGCTGCTGGCCTAATTTAATATCCTGAGCGGACCTATCGGCCCCGCCAGCGTACAAGACCGAGAGCAAGAGCCAGCCTACTTCCCCGAGTAGAATCTGTGGCTTGCGAACTACAACGAATAGAAGGGTGGACAGTTGCTATGAGCAACAACTACTGGGACGACGAAGATGACAACGATGAGACTATCATCACAGGTAACGAAACTGAAAGTGACTTGCAAAAGAAGTTGCGTAAAAAGATTCGTTCAGATGAAAAGCGAATCAAGGACCTTGAAGAGCAACTTGGAACGTATACCAAGGAATCTCGTGAGAGGACTGTCAAAGAAGTCCTAGAAAAACAAGGTGTGAATCTAAAGGCTGCACGCTTAGCACTCAAAGATTTGGACGATGTTAATGAAGAGGCAGTTCTTAACTGGCTCGACGATAACGGAGACCTCTTTGGTTATAGCAGGCTAGAAGAAGCGCGCCAAGCGAACGAGGAAGACCTCGGCGAAATTCGTCGACAGAACACTCTTTCTCAAGGTGCAAAGACACCTGACCGAGGCGAAGATATTAGCATGAGAATCGACAACGCGACAAGCATCGAAGACCTCAACAATATCATCTTCTCAGAATAAACCAATCATAGTATCTAATCACCAGGAGGTGACACAATGGCTACACAGTTTACAGACACATCGTCTGGTTCCCTCGGCGGAACAGTAGGTAGCGCAGGTCTTGTACAGAAGGCGTACGATAAGTATATCGAATTCGCACTTCGTGACGAACCCCTAATTCGTAATGTAGCAGACAAGCGCCCAGTTTCTCCAACTAACAACGGAAACGTTGTTGTACTCCAGAAGTACGCTGACCTACAGAACGCTACAACAGCGCTCACAGAGTCAACAGACATTGACGGAGTTTCAATTGGAACACCAACATCAGTAACTATCACAATGCAGGAGTTCGGTAACGCTACAACAAACACACGTGCGTTGAAGTTGTTCTCACTCGCTAACGTTGACCCAGATATCGTTACTTTGATGGCTCGTAACCAGGCAGATTCAATCGACGCACTTGCTATGACAGCACTTCGCGGCGGTTCAAACGTAATCTACTCAGGTTCGACAGCAACATCTACAGCGACAATCACTGCAGCAGCGACACTCTCGACTGCTAACATTGGTAAGGCTGTTGCTAAGTTGCGCGGCAACAAGGCATCAGGAAAGCGCGGAATGGACTACTGGGCTGGAATCCACCCAGACGTTGCGCACGACCTTATGCTTGAGGCAACATCAGCAGGATGGGTAATCCCAAATGCTTACGGTGTTGACCAGTCACGCATCTGGGCAGGAGAAGTTGGCAAGTACAAGGGTGCATTCTTTGTTGAATCACCACGTCTCTACTCAGCAACTGATGGTGCTTCATCTGCAAAGGTGTACCGCACAATCATCGCTGGTAAGCAGGCACTTGCTGAGGCTGTGGCAGAAGAGCCACACACAGTTATCGGACCAGTCACAGACAAGTTGAACCGTTTCCGTCCAATCGGATGGTACGGCGTACTTGGCTTTGCTCGTTTCCGCGAAGAGGCTCTCTATCGCATCGAGTCAGGTTCATCAATCGCATAGTTGATTGACGGGTGGGTAGGGAGAAATCCCTACTCATCAGTAAGTTAACTAAGGAGAACAATGACAACTTACATCTTTACAACGCCATACGTTGAAGAAGGCCCAACGGGTCAGCACCGCTTGTTCTACTTTTTTAAGTTGCGACAAGGCTTAACAGTAGTCCGCAATGGTAGCACATTTATCACTGGTCGTTGGTTCTCAGAGGATATCCTCAATGAGGCAGACGAATACTGGTTAGGTGGACATCAATCATCAGTATCAGAAGCGACTAAGGCCGCTCTGATTGCTGGTGGCATTGGCGTTACAGAAGCAAACTTCACAGCAGAGTAGGGGACAACATGAAGTGCAGCCACATAGGCAAAGTACTTGAGTGGGGCTTTAACGAGCACCATGACTTTAAGGCAACCCTTTGGGGTTGTGTACTATGCGATGAGACAAGCGATAAGCCCCTCTCATACGCAGATGAGATTGAGATTGACCACGCCAGTTGCGACGATGATTGCTTCGGTTGCAAGGCCAAGGGCCTCATCCTTAATACGGGTGATGCATCTAAGCCAATTGCAAAGAAGGCATGGGAGAGCAGACTTTCGTTCTACAAGGAAGCGCGTGAACAAGGTATTCAACCAGCAGGAACTCAACGTGCTCAGGTTGAAGCAGCGTATGAAGCAAGTGCAACACTTGGTAAAGCATACGATGCAGGAACGATGTCAGTTACAGCAGAGAAAATCACTAAGGGCGTAGCCTCGGCTATGAAAGAAACGGGAGCAATCTAATGTCAGTAAAAGGCGAGAAGTACAAGTCAATGGCTGCTATGAAGAAGCACGAGAAGAACGAGCCAATGGCAATGAGAATTAAAGAGTACGGCAAGAAGGCAGCAACCAAGAAGGCTGTAATGAAGAAGATGGGGAAGAAGAAGTAATGGCGCGTCGTAACCTCCGCCTAGAAGCGGCTGAAAGAGCAAAGTCACAGAGCGGTCCATTGGGCTATGTCAAGAACGTAGTCAAGGAAGTTAAGGATAACGTTAAGGCTTACCAGCGTACTGGTGAGATGAGCAATCGCGTTGGTCCAGGAACTGACGAAGCGGCTAACCGCCTCCGTCGCAAGGAAGATAAAGAATTCGGACAACTCATGGGAGCAGTGCTCCAGGGTCGTCGCTATGATGCGAACGGCAAGCAGATTAAGGCTCCTGCTCGACAGACTGGCACTATCAAGCCAATGCCTAAAAAGAAGAAGTAAATGGATGCGCGTTTAAAGCGCGCTGGTGTGTCTGGGTTTAATAAGCCAAAGCGCACTCCAGGCCATCCAAAGAAGTCACACGTTGTTGTAGCCAAGTCTGGCGACCAAGTGAAGACAATTCGATTTGGTCAGCAAGGCGTATCTGGTTCACCTAAGAAGGCTGGCGAGTCTGCATCTTATGCAGCACGCCGTAAGTCATTCAAGGCACGACACGCTAGTAACATCGCTAAAGGCAAAATGTCTGCAGCATATTGGGCTGATAAAGTTAAGTGGTAAGAAAGTAGGGGACAAATGAAAGATACACTTGCAATCGCTTGGTGCGATAATGGTATGGTTGACGGTAAGTTCATGCAGGGCGTTACAGACGTTATGCTCCATTCTGGAGTAGAAGTCACAACTACCCTGCGCAGTCAGGGCAATCAAATTGCCCGACAGCGCGACAAGGTTATCAACCACTGGTATGAAAGCAACAAGTCGGAGTGGCTCCTATGGGTCGACTCTGATGTAGTTATTAGCCCAGAGAAGTTCAAGTTACTTTGGGACAATAGGGACGTTGAGAAGCGTCCAATCCTGACAGGTGTATATTTTACCACAGATACTCCAGAAGAGCCTCTAATGGACCCACAGCCTACTCTATTCTGGTTCGTGGCCAAGGGTGAAGAGATTGGAATCAAGCGGGTACATCCGCTTCCAAAGAGTTCTCTTATCAAGGTGGGTGCTGCAGGTATGGGGTTTGTGTTGATGCACCGTAGCGTGGTCGACCGTATCCGTGCTGTACTTCCAGATGCTCCACTGTTTAGTGACTTGGGTCACGGAGCAAAGTTTATGGGTGAGGATATCTACTTCTTCGCCTTGTGTGATAAGGCAGATGTTCCTGTCTTTGCGCACACAGATGCAACAGTCCCGCATATGAAGCGGTTCTCGTTTGATGTGCATTACTACGACGCACTATATGGAAATAAGAGGAAATAATGTCATATACCCTTAGCAATATGATTGATGAAGTTCTTATCAATCTTGCAGGTTATACGTTCCAGCAGGACCGTGCTACGCACCTTACTGCCGACGTAACAACCACGACCTCAACTGTCGCATCTCCACTCATTCTCCAACTTGGGTCTACTGACTCAGTGGGTAAGGGTATTGTCGAGATTAACGAAGAGTTGCTATGGGTTGATTCATTTGACCGTGTTGCCAATACTGCAACAGTATCTCCGTACGGACGTGGCTACCTTGGCACTACGCCATCTGGCGCACACGTTACTGGCGATAAGGTGACAATCTCTCCTACATTTCCACGCCACGCAGTAAAGCGTGCAATCAATGACACTATCCGTTCACTTGGTTCTAGCATCTTTGCTGTTAAGTCAACTACCTTTACGTTCAATGCAGCGCAAAGTACTTACGCGTTCAATGACCTAAACATCAAGAATATCATCTCGCTAACTTGGCAGGATATCGGACCATCAAAAGAGTGGGTTCCAATCCGTCGCTGGGATTTTGATTCAATCGCAGACTCTACAGCATTCGGTACCGGAGCGCAAACTATCACACTTGGCGAGTTCCCAATGCCAGGACGAACAGTTAAGGTAATCTATGCAACTGACCCAGTGGCGTTTACAACTAACGCACAGGACTATGTGACTCAGACAGGACTGCCAGAATCAACACGTGATGTTGCCATTCTCGGTGCAGCCTATCGCCTGCTCTCATTCCTTGACCCAGCACGAGCATCTCAGGTTAGCCCACAGGCCGATGAGACAGACTCCAAGCGCCCATACGGTGCATCCCAGTCTGCAACTAAGCAACTCTACGCACTTTACACACAGCGTCTTAATGAAGAAGT